>LQNS02277604.1:475855-492045 GCA_001587735.2 Parhyale hawaiensis | reverse complement strand
GAATTATCTTTGAAACTTTTAATTACTCAGTCCTACTCGGCATATGAAGTTTCCAGTCGTCTCAAGCGTAATCCAGTCGCTTCTAACACTTACAACACGATCGAAACTATTCGAAAGAGGGGAAACCAACGCTCCTCGCAAAATTTCAGGACAAGTCAAGCATATTGGGTTTAGTTAAGCTCTTCCTCGCCGTATCAAGCTACGGCAACTTATGTTAAGCGTGTTACGTGCACACTAGCCCTTTCGACGCTGCAAAATACGACTAGGTACTATCCGTTACATAAAACCACAGGCGAAGTGTTAGTTGTACGTTTGAGTGCCCAACAGTCTCTATATATATATAAATTTGCGCGTATCAGTCTGTCTTTCGATTTGAAGTAAACTAACCGTACCTAATAGAGACTCATACTATAATAACGGTCCAAATTAAATACATATTGACATAAGGAAAGCTAAAGATTTGGACGGGCCGAGTGATGTGTTATTTTGCTCCGCAGGTTTGCTGTTCTGTTGTATTCCTACCGGACGAAAAGCCTTTGCAGCGAGGTAGCACAGCCTGGTTCAAGGAGAAATATATAACCCTAATTTGACGGACTAAAATCAGGTCTCTTAGGAATAGCATCATTTGAAACGCAAAGAAAAGTTGACACTTAACAGTTTATAGGTAATATAGTTCAAAAATGGAAATTAGATTGTGGATTTGAAATTTATGCAGATCTGACATTTATTGCAGGACTTTTTGATGGATGCCTTTGAAACGGGAAGCGACTTTGGGGAACAAGATGTCGCTCAGCAATTCCACGTCATCCCCCCGACAGAAGCTATCGCGACTTGTGTGTTGTAAGGCCTGTCTTCTTCAGGCACTGGCGCCGTACAAATTAGATTAGATAGGCGGTAGTAGACGAACCAACAGGCCCATTCCCAAAAAGACACCAGAACTCTATGAGGCGTAAGTTCTGGTAAGGCCTATAATGCCTGTCTCCTTCAGTCCTAGCGCCGTATACACACCTGCAGTGATGTAGTACCTTACGTAGCTTGTGTACCTTACGAAGTCCTGGCGACGTATTACACGTGACCTCACGTGTGTGGAGTCACCATGCTGGGTGTCGTTTGTGATGTCGCATTTAGCTATCAAAAGAGCCACTAGTGAATTATCTCCACAGTGCACGTAAGCGCTGGTGTATCTGGCATTTTCTTAAATGAGAATCCAGCAAATTTTTTAACTCTATAACTTTCATATCAGTGGCTTTTCGAATATGCCGAGGCATCTTGTTAAACAACTTTATTCCTCGTACAGTGAAGTTATTAGTTAGTAGAAGAATTACTAGAGCAGCAATACATAGTCGCATCGCGCCGGATGATCAGTGAATTATTTTTCGGCTCTTCTGCTGGAAGGTCTAATGTGCGAACTCAGGTGAGTTCTACTAGCTTCAGAGTGGCCAGTGCGCTACTGCTGGCAAAAAAAAATACTCGTAAAGTATCTTTGCTATACGAAAAATGAAGAAGAAGGCAGAAGAAGAAGAAAGGCAGAAGAAACACTCGTACTGAGGGTCCTTTCCGCAATCCCCCACACGGGAGCAGTTAGGCGTTCCAAGGCATAGGTCGCTCACCATCTCAGTTCGACCAGGTCTGTGGTCTCCAGGAAGCCGATAAGAAGGGTAGTTGAATAATAAAAAAGAACTACCCAAAAACGTGTCTCAGACGCGGCAGGGCAGTAGATGCATCTTTGCTACGTGCAAAACGACCTTGCACCGCTTCTTTCCCTATCCCTCGTCGCATCCCCCCCTCCCTCAGGCAGCCCCCCACGGTCGCAGGGTGTCAGTGAGGCAGGATGCTCATCGCCATCGTCACGCCAACGGCCGCCACTCACGCAACGGAACACTCGCTCGCCACAATTTTATTGATGCCTTGACACTTAATTGAATCGTGACGGTACCAAGGGGCTCACTTATGAGCTGCATTGAGACTGTGTCCGCCTCATAAATTGAGGCCGATAAACGAGTTGCTGAAGTAAAAAGTAAACTAATTTGAGGAGAGTTTGTATTGACCTCCAATTTATCTCATCCACGCTCTCTCTCCCTCTCCGGCGTCCTTGCTTGCGCTAACTTCTCTTCCTGGAATAAGCACTAAATTGTATGCATTTTTTTAGTTGATGGAAAATTGACAGTTCCGCTTGATTAAATTCATTAAATTACATGATAATGCCTTTTTACTGCCACAAGTGCTTGATGTATAATTTTTAACATAAGATGATAAAAAAACGCGTGCGTAGAACTACCGGGGCAACTTGTGTAGTTTCACTAATGATATGTATTGAAAACCATTAAATGACGCTCTTGTTAGGAAAGCTATCAAGCTACTGCATCTATGATAGGAGTCTGCAGTGCAGCAGAGTGGCTATCAGCGACTGTTGGCGACTTCCTCTAGTTCCAGTGTCTTGTTTATGCCAAAAAACATGAAACAAATAACGTTTGCTTTCAAAGCTCTGTAGTCAACGCAGTTAAATGTTGTTAAGAACAAAGTTAAGCTCTTAAAGTGAATAACAACGAAAGCCATAATTTTCATTGACTTTATTCAATACGGGTCACATGCATTCTAGGTAACGGGTCCAGTTCAAAGTTATACCAAATGCAAAGTCTGCTTTATTCAACTAACTACTTAATGTATAATTACATCATTTAGTCTTCTGTAAGTCTCGTAGTGGAAACTTATATAAGTTTCCTTCTATTACTTCCTCGAGAAAACCTAATTTTGTATCATATGGAACAGCTCGTGTCAGAAGGAATAAAGTAATAGGAGAGAATAATCTGCTAGCCAATAGATCGTTCAGTTCAGTGCATCGTAGTACAGTACATAGATTACGATCCGATGACTCAATCGTCCCAAGTGCTTTCTTTTTGCTTGGCCGTTTCGACAGTATTATTTGTGCACTTTGTGCACTGAGTTTATAATCTGCTAGTGAAGACTCACTAGCTACTGCGTGCATCTTGTGAAGTGGTCATCAAAACTGCGTCATTACTTCGAAAGTTTAATCTTCAAGTTTATCTTTAGTTAAATACATTTATTTCTGTAATATTGAACTTTTAATTTGAACTGTTTGTCATTAAGTAATCTTCATCCACTCGTCGGTGGATATTTCCTGAATCGTGATATCACCCCTTCAAGTAACAGTTATTTTTATTTTTATTTAAAAGAAGTGAATACGCGATTAGGTGAGAAGCTCAATAGGAAAAAGGCAGCTGCTGTGCCTCTATATAAGTCAGCACTCACACGCAGAACGAAAAGGAAACATGAACAATGTTGAATTATGAGGCGAGAAAAGACTTGCGGAAGTCAGTCACGGGAAATGAAAATGAATGACAAAAGCGCAATACAGAGCCATTCTCATATCAGTTTCAATCGGTAAGGCATCGTATGCGCGATGATGTAATACCTTTTCGTAACTTGTTCTAAAGTCATATACCAGCTGACAGTCAATGACGTACTTGCCAAACTGCAGAACCTCTTGGAACCTCGCGGGATTGCTGTCGGAATTTTCACCAACGATCGCCCCAGCCTTCGCCTGTGAGGCCCCTGCACTCGAGAGTCGCAACTCCGGAACGTTTCACGTTTTTGGTAAAACGTTTCTGTGAGTGTGACTACAGCTGCATGTGTTTGAACATCCCTTCAAAATATACAGCACCACGAATCCAAACTTGTAGTTCAGAGAGCTAGAAATTGGAAACTGTGCAGTTTCCAATTATAGTGGAAAAACTGCTTAGGCAGCCCACACTTTATGTGATTGTCTGGACAAAGTTATACATGCAACGAAATCGATAGGTAGAGAGAAAAGTTCGGTGCATCGATTCTCATGTGAAAAACAAACCGGGCTCACTCAAGTTTGTTTCCTTGAACGACTCTAGGCACAACAAAACTTATTTAATTTTTATGACTATGGTTGCTGGCTCCAGAATGGCATTACAGAACTGCTCTGAGTAGTTTACTCATTGAAATTTACCGAAGCAAGTATTTTTCAGATTCTAAAAGTGAACCAGAACTTATTTACGCAACTATTACTTGACTTCGGAAAATGTCCGTGCAAACCTGCTGCTGGAAAAGCTGCCAGACAATGCAGAGTAATTAATAATTTTATGCAACACAAAATTCTTAGTTGATAAGATAGATTCAAAGAAAGAAATGAGCTTCATAGAAATAGAGAGCTTTCTACAGCATAAAAAATAATAATTAACAACAGAAGTCGGGAAATAGATGAGATTGAGACAAGTAAAATCTGGCCAGAGAAAGAAGTAGTTCTTTGTATAGTGCAAAATTACTAGTCGCCCCTCCATCAAGATGAGAGGTTTGCTTGTCAGTCGCTCACCGCAAGATGTTGCTGCTTACGGTCAGAATTCTCATGCGGAGGATAAATTATTACACCCTCCATGTCTGTAACCTTCTCTTCCAATTAACGTAGAAGTCTTTAAACTTATTGGAAATACTGACAGTCACCGAACTCTTTGGAAATGGGAGCACATAATACGTTTCTTAAATTCAACTCATAAGTAGATATTTGATCAGAGCAAGACGTGTATGCAAATGTGTGTCCTGGCATCCACCCAGCCCTATTGGAATCAACTGAACCTCTGATTTATGATAATGGAAGTGATTGGTACTATAAATTTCGTTTCCGAATGAGGGAACCGTCTCCTTCCTGAGCAGCCTCAGGTGCAGCAAATTTGCTTCACCCTGCTGAAATTGTTCACAGAACTGTGAGAAACATACATCTCCTTGCATACCAAGCATATGTATTGTCCTGGTATGAAGTAGACAGAGGACTAGCTCCACCAAAGACATGTTTCGCTACATAGTTCCGTTCCAACTCTTGCACTTCTAATTTACGAAGATTTGAAGATGAACGGTAAAGCTCCCCTTGGTGTGTCTGAAGATTGGCATGAAAATTATACTCTAACAATTAGTGAAATCAAACTAAACTAATATGTCCTGATTTTTTCTTATAATTATTACCTACTTGTGAGAGCTGAACGAAAGGGTTTAGTAGGCGCAGTGTCAACTGTTTTAATATTTTTCAGTTAATCGGGTATAGATGAACGGAAACTTGATTTTAGTCATGCCATTTTGCACCACACCCGCATGTAAATGGCTTCATCATTGAAGTAATTCTTACACAAGTGACATATTTCAACAAACCCGTACTAGGAATGCCAATTTACGGCCAGAGTTTGTACCAGTTGACGTCCCGAAGAAGAGATCACAACTATAACAGAAATTATTTTTCAAAATGGTTGGCGCCGTCAACAGCTTGAGGGATCCTTGCTGCAGGGTACAAATTAGTAAACTTGTTAAAACTTCACTTTAGCTCTAAAATCTTACTTTAGCTCCCTCATTCAAATTGCAACATACAGAAGGATTCCGTCGGATTGGCGTTACGGTTCGCCTTTCTAGATGCCTCTTTAAAAGCCTGTTCAACATTACACCATGGAATTCAGTCATCATGGTTGATGACGTACTCTAGTCTATAACAACTTTGATGACGTACTCTAGTATATGACAATTTTGATGACGTACTCTAGTCTATAACAACTTTGATGACGTACTCTAGTATATAACTACTTTGATGACGTACTCTAGTCTATAACAACTTTGATGACGTACTCTAGTCTATAACAACTTTGATGACGTACTCTAGTATATAACAACTTTGATGACGTACTCTAGTCTATGACAACTTTGATGACGTACTCTAGTATATAACAACTTTGATGACGTACTCTAGTCTATAATAACTTTGATGACGTACTCTAGTCTATAATAACTTTGATGACATACTCTAGTACATAACAACTCTGCATTAGCTGAAAAATTGAACGCAAGCAGTGCAGTCGTGCGTCAAACATCACAGAATATCTTCATTCAACGTACCCTCGTCATGGTAACCTGTACAATAAACCTTTGCCTAACGGCCCTGTGAATTTATAATTATATATCCATCAATGTTCTCATCCAATTGTGTACACAGTTTGATCTCCACAAAGACATTCAGCCGCAAGAAAGTTTAGCTTGTCGCAGGACCTCGAGAGAAACCAAGCACGGCTAATAACTGCTGCGCTTAATTTGCACGCTAACACCATTGCAGCTTCTCTTGGTAGCGTTTAGCAGCAATTGTATGTCAAATATCAAAGGTTTAGGACGTGCTTGCTGTGGCATCGGCAGCAATGTGACCTCACGTCTCGCTTGTTCTAGCTCTGCCGTCCGCCCTGACATGCACACTCTTGCTCTTTCCCAGCTGAGGCTAGAGCAAGTATAGAGTCTGGAATATCGCACAGCCATTACGTTAACGACGCATCATTCGAAGCTTCAAGGTGCTACAAGTAACACATTCGTTACTCGGTTTATGGAACAGGGGGCACAGTAGCCAGCTGTTCTTGATGCCGAAGTGAAGAGAAATATGTCAGTTGTATAGGCTCCGCCATATTGAGGGCCCTCAGTTGTCTGTCTCCAGTCATGATCAGCTTACTTTGATGGATATTATCGGATAAAAAGTTTACATTAATACAAAAAATTCAATATTACTGTGCGTATTGTCATTTCATTTAATGGTAGCATTTATATTTGACAATTTATATTTAACGTAAAATTTTATAATAAAATTGCTAGCAAAACTGGTGTTAGTGTTGGTAAGTCCATATCAGGGTGCAATTTTTTAACGCAAAATTTCCGTACCACCACTTCGCATCTGCTGGTGAAGAATATTCCTTGCAGCACAAATGGCTCACAGCTGTTGCACTAGAGACATCATGAATGTAGAAAAAGAATTAACGTAGCATTAATTCGTAAAAATGAAATGGTTTCAACAGATTAACAGAGATAAACATAAGCTCCTTGGCGCAGGCAGTTATTCAATGGCCACTCTGTCTGCTGTTGTAGTACTACTTCCCAGTCGGTAATTTAAACACCTCGTCAATTGAGAGAAAATACAGTTTCGATGAATGGAGTAAGTTATAAACATCAGAATCCATGGCAGCGCTAAGGGAAGCTATAAATATCTTCTTTGTTTCAATTTCAACGTTGGTTGAGCAAGAAGTGCAATCGATTATAAGGATTCCTATTTTGGTCTAATTTTTGTTTTCGATCTCCGAAAAAACCGTAATATATCACAATAGCTGCAACTGGCCTAGTTTTCGCCTATTTCATTAAGGGTGAGACACGACTGAGCCTATTATATACTTTTACATATTTATTTACTTATTTATCAGTGTGACGTAATGCTCTGACGAAATAAGATAGGGAAAAATTATACCGTTGAAGAATTGATGCCAAGGTATCTGTGATACTGAGCTACATTCTGGCAAACCGAGCCAAAAATATAATACCCGCTACATATATATATCCTATTTGTCAGGCTGATTGCTGAATTATCAGTTTAGAAGCCTTGTGAACTGTAAAGATAAAAAAGAAGATAGTTGTAGTTTTCGTGAGGTGATAATTTTCTGCGTCAGTTAATGACGGGTGCTGTGCAGATGAATAATTGAAACATAGAGCACTCATATCCCTAATGACAATTTGGGTTGGCCTTTGAAGCCTATCCTTTAGAAGCACATTAGTGACGAAACTATGATCGATGAATTCTACCCAGCCGTCAAAAACGACGGCAATAATTTCGTAATGAAACTTTTTATTGTTCGTGGTTGCGGTACGCCTTTTGTTGCAAAAATTATGCCTCATACCTTAGACTTGATCTTCCATTTACGTAACGGATGCTGCGCCGTCATGAGTTTGCGAGAGCAAAATTTCCCTCCTGCAAGCAAAAGCCAGAATATCAGTTTTGAAATACTTGAGAGTCAAGTTGCTCCAATACTGTATATCATAGTCCAGTCAAAAGAATTCCCAGGAAATGCTCAGTGCTTACTGTATCCTGGACACCATGCAGTAGCTATTTCAACCATCAGGATTGAAATTTGGATGTAATATGAATCGAAAATGTTTAGGCCTCGGCTCAGTGTTAAGTTTCAACCGCTGCTAAAAAAATATGCAGACTAGCTGATGCACGACAGGAACAAAAACTTTATCAAAGACACCGCCTTTTATCTATCACGCTCAAAACAAGATTCATATCAAACAGCCCCGAGCCACTTTCGAAGCACAGCGGGTTCGGAAAAGACAATATTTAAATTTCGAGTATATAGTCCAGAAACTATGTTTGCTATCGTAATTTAGGGCTGAAATTTCCTGGTATCTCATCTTATTTTTCAGTAGATAAATTTTCTCGTATCTAAATCCTTAATGGGCGTGAAGGAAAGAAGGCCCAACCAAAGTAGCAAGCAAGCAAGTAAGTGAGCAACCAACAGCTGTATATTATTATATAGTTGACACAAACAAAGATAGCTACTATTTAATGAAGACCGATGTGTATTTATCTGTTTGTTTGTTTATCTGTCCATTTTCTGTCATGCTTTAGCAAAACAGATAGGCGGAAATTAACCCAGACTGGAGACCGTCCATTGTCATCCTATTAAGCTTAATTGAAAATTGATTGGTAGAAAATAGGCAAGGTTGCGGATGATGGAAACGTATCTTAATCAGCGACAGCTGAAATTCAAACGATGAAGATACCGAAGGCTTAGTTTGATTTGTACGAGTACTACCTTCTCTGTATAAAGAATCTATGGCACAGTATAGGGCGACATGTCTAAATGCACTTCTTGCATTGACGAAGTTGAAATCTCAGAAGTGAAGATATCTGACGTTTCCATTTGCACTTTCACGCAGCTTGATTCTTAGTTTCTTTCCACAGATAATTTCGCTGCATCAGTAATTCCCCCAACTTTCTCGCAATTGTCGACCAAACAGCTTTCTGTAACAAAAAAAAAAAAAAAAAACGATGGGATATATATGATA
Source organism: Parhyale hawaiensis (assembly GCA_001587735.2). Classification (NCBI taxonomy): domain Eukaryota; kingdom Metazoa; phylum Arthropoda; class Malacostraca; order Amphipoda; family Hyalidae; genus Parhyale; species Parhyale hawaiensis. Next base: position 483,150 of record LQNS02277604.1, on the reverse strand, counting down.
TTCTACCGTATCTATGATACCAAATCTAATGAATTATTTTGAGTGCTGCTAAACTGCCTGCAATAGTAATTCATTTTTTTTCTATATCACAGTCAGAGAAAGAAAATAAGACTGTCGACGCTCAGTCATTATGAAGCCGTGAACCCTCATTTGCATGAACTTTAAAGTTGGCAATTGTATCAAGGACAGGATGGTCAATGAAGCAGGATCAACACAAATTCTGCGCTGTCGTTTTTGACAGCGCGGGCACTCTAGTAAAATACTAAAATTATAAATATATATAATGTATAAACACACGATGGTGTTTACTACATATATTGTTGTGACATGCCTTCGGAGTTCTTAAGGTTAAAACTCCCTTTCTTCTTTGCGCAGAAATTACTCTGTAATTGTTTTTTTTTCACGATATATAGGAATAAATTAGGTGATTTTTAGGTATGCGTGGCATAAAAATTATGGGAATCACTAGGTTGCCTCTTCAAACCTCCATGGCAGTGCCCGGCCTATAACTTGATGAAAATTACTTATATTCGATTCACCCACTTCAATCAACGTCATCCAATCCAATTAGCTTTATAGTATCAGGAAATCAAACCCGAGCATTTGATTTGCCACTTTTGATCGAACATTTAAGCGGCAATAGTAAACCGATTACGCTTGAAATAACAGAAATTCTGTGTGTGCGTGTGTACTCTATAGGATTTTTAGAGCATGTAGTTGTTACGATTTAGATTTTTACAGTGTTTGAAAACTAATTCACGCTTCCTTAAGGGACTGTGGTTTCAAAATATACAGGACAAAGCCCCATTGCTGTCACTAGCACAAAGCATTAGGATTCATGAAATTTTTCCCATTCTGCAGAGGTAAAAAATGCAGTCCGCTGATGAGTTTCCTGGACAAGGATCATTTGTAAAATAAAATAACTTCCGGCAGACTGGAGAGGAACACCAACCAGCAAATTTCAACAGTGATACTGACATAAATATGGGACTCCCTTGGAGTATGTATGTTCCACTAAGATTGTATTTTTTTGCTACAGTATTTCAATGCACGATGAATGTTTTGGCTACAATAAGATAGTGTTATGCTATGTTACAGTATGACAGGGCTATGGCATCTTACAATAAAATTGGGTTATTTTATGTTACAGTAAACTTGTACAATGAATGATTTTGTGGAAGCCCTAAAGTTCAGGGATATCGTTTATATATATATTTTTAATAATGTAAACAAGATATTCTGCCCTAAGTCTAACCTATCCGAATCTGACCTAATACAATTGTATTGCATCTTTTCTAACCAAAAGTATCGCTCTTATCGCGTCAGATGTTACTGCAACAATATGTTAGCTTCGCTGTTGTTTAAAATATATGGCACTTCAAAATGATGGGCTCAGTGAGTCGTTATTAATTAATTTGAATTAATCCTTTGAGACGGACGATACGAGTACTAAACTGAGAGCGGAGGAAGTTGTGTTACTTAACAACAGTCAATTAAACCGAGAGTACTACTCAGGTATTCGAGGAAGGGAAATACAAACGAATAAAGAGTCCCTATTTCTATGTATACAATTTTTTTTCTGGTTAGGTAACGGTATGTGTCAGTAATAGACCAGTGGAGTTACGAAGTCAAACTATTTATCTCGCACTCGCTGATGCGTTTAGGATAATTCGAGGGCTAATGCGAGAAGTACGGTAACGCTTGAAGTTTTACAGAAGGGGTTACTGTACTAGGCATATTAGCTCTTCATTTATCACTTTATCAGAATTTTATTGAGCAGTTCAAACCTCCGTTTACACAACAAATGCGATCTTACAGAGGAAGAACGAAGAGGCTCGTAATAAGTTGTTACAAACGTGGAACCCATGCACGAGGGTGTACCCACACAGGATCACCCCTCATGGGAACAGTAAGACGGGAAAGAAGAGACACAATACAGGAAACTAACATCAGATAGTACCCCGTAATATGCAACGGAAGGAAGTAAAGTGGGTGCCAAGGAAAAACATCCCGAAGGCCTAGCTAAGGATAAGGTAACCTACACAATCCCCCTGCGGTCTCTGCTTCCCATAACACAGGCTTATTGCTGCTTGGCCGCAACCGCCCACCTCAACTGAACATTTTGCATATACTCTTAGATAACAGTTTCCACACAAGACGGAGTTTCGCCCTCCTTCCGAATTTTGTCCATTCTCCCATGCTCCCAGAACAAAGAGGACGATCATACCGCACGTGGATCTCCAGCAAACTGCTCGGCAGTCACGCGTCCTGTGCCCGAACAAAGAAATTTGAAGAAGCAGTCCATCACCTGTCCATCACTGCTTTCTAACCGCACCATTCATAAGCCGCCGAGAACTCTCACTGTACCAGGTTACGATAGCAATAGTGAAGGCTTCCTTATAACGGAACTGTGCAGCAGCCGTGGAGTGATGTGAACCTGTGGTAAGTGGCTGATGAAATTCCCTGCTGGAACATTCGCGGAATGGGAATACATTCTCTGGTGCCCAAAATGATTAGGTACCTGATGGCTGTTACTGTGAGATTCGAACTAAGTGAAAGCGACGTGATACTGTACCCTAGCGGAATTCTTGGCCGTCCCATGGCTAAAATCGCCAAAATTTTCGCTAGGGTGCGTAGCTTCAGCTGGTATAAGAAATTGGTATCCTTCTGTTTTGCACTACAAATTCGTGAAATTTGCAGTATCAATTTACTATGAAGATAGCGATACTGATGAATTTGAGATACTGGTACCCTGCAGTGTTAAAAACGACACATTTCAATAGAAAGCAGTGCAGGGCAGGGTCAACGCTGAAGGATTATGCGACTTGTAAGGGATTAACCACAATATGAACACTGATAAAACTTGAACGCCTCGTGGCGTAAGGCCATCACCCGCGGTTTTGGCATTGGTCATATCTAGGTCAACCCACCCGGCTCCCTGCAAAAAATTATTTACGTTACTCAACTCTTTCTACCTCCTTTTGCGTGGACAGATAGGTGTGCAAATGTATACACAAATATATTTAAATATTCAACGAAAACATCATCACCTCTCTTCGCTTCGCTCACTTTTGATAACCACAACCTTTATGGAAATCCACAGCTCACAGCATAACAACCTCACTCGACAACAGCCAGACAGGCAGTGGTTCCCCGAACAGACGTTGCACGTGGGCACGGACATACAAAGAAAGCCCACACTGTTGCCCCTACAGTCTCGCTTTCGCTAGAAATGCCGAAGCTGCAAGTCAGCCCAAGAAATGACCACGGGGCCAGAGTAGGCGACTAGAGCTTAGTAGCCTAGTTTGGGTGTCACTTCGTAGTAGCTGCGCCCACGGGTACTCTTGCATCGGTTGGAATTGATTTTTCGGTTCTCTTTTAGGCTTCTGTCAGTCAGTCGCTTCCCGCGTGGCACGTACATTACAGGTAGGGTCCTAGCAGGACACAATAACACAACTGGTAAGACAGACAGGAATTGGTAGGATCGGAAGGGAGCGCTGTGACGTCATCGGGGTCGAGCCAATCTACACCGCCAGGAACTCTACATCCATGCAATTTTTCTTCTAACAAGCCATAAATTGGGAGTTGAAATAACTGTTTTTATCGACTTCAGTGTACAGTACTTCGTTGGTAATATATCTACGGAGCACAAAATTACAATACAGCAGTAAGTAAGCGACTCAAATTAAAGATGACGGTAGCGCCATCTTGACGCTGCATAATCACTCGTAAAATGATTACGTAGCACATACTATCGTCTCACTAACACTTCTCGCATCTATTTCCATTCTTTAGAAAGTGCATACCACCAAAAACTAGCACAAATCTCTCCTCATATGTATACGGTATAGATGATAGCACCTCGGTGTAGGTAAGAACTGCACTGTCAACGCTATGTTATTTAAGATAGCGGTAGATAAATTTCACACTTTCCGTCGGTATGTTATTAACTTAATGCTATTATATCTATCTCATTCCGCAGATATAAGCATTGCAACAACTTGAAAATGATATTAAACGTATGTTTGTCGCAATTTCATATACTCTGCTTACTACAATCAAAAACAGCAAGTGAAGGCCGGACGCTATTTATTTTTTCAAAATGACGATACGTGTAGTCAATCTGTCCAAGGGCTGGTACACACGCTCGTTAAAAAAGTACTAGTTTCCTCAGCTAATCATCCGAACGAATTGGTGAGCCCTCGTGAGCATTGCTTTGAGTTGACCATAAAAAGTATAAAAATGTTAACCGTCTATTCAGTTTGCTCATCAAGTGCCGTCAATAAGTTCAAGATGCCGCTTCAAATATGGAGGGAATTACAACTCAAATGCTGAGCCCTGAGACAACATTACACGTTTTGTAACAATTTGTCAGTCAGCTCGTTCACTTAAACAAGTTGTCAATATTAAAAAAAGGTTAGGTACTCTAATAACTCAGCTGTGGTAGACTAAGAGAGGTCTATTTGCAGTGAGTTAATGTCGGTATTGGTGTGAGACTCAGTTGCTTTTACTCACCCCTTGTGCGTATAGAAAAATGTCAGAAATTAAACTGGGCAATAAAGCATATGCAAAAACGATAGACTAGATTGAATGTGTTCATTCGGCGGTACTGTTTTTATTTAATATGTTGTATTCCAGTTAGAATAATACATTTAAATGAAAAAGAGACTGTACTGCGCGTTGAAAATTGAAATATTAATTTCCTTAGCGTTATGAAGTAATGCTTGCGAGTGGTGTATTGTCTCTTGACTAGGCATAGGACGCTCTCTAGTGGATGCGGCAATGGTCTGCAACAACCGAAAAATTAGGATTTCCGCAAGTGAAACTGTCGTCTGGCACCTTTTTCCTTATATACTAACTCATATGAAATTTATCAGCCCGAAGCATTGAAACGAGAGCGGTCGACGTTTTGGCAGCCCCTTCGTATCCGGTCTGTATGTTCAAGGGCTTACAGCCGCGGCCTGTTCACTGAGAGTCTGTTCGGTTGTTGTTGAGCGTGGTTGTTTTATGCCGAGCTACAGAAGGAGGATGTGCTATGCTGCAGGTTGTATGTTTCGGTGAGGATGCCAGCCTTTTGTTTAGAATACTTCATCCGTTTCAAATCTAACAAGCCCCAACAAATATCCCAAGCTTTTGGGCTGCTTTCAGGAACCTTTTTCTTAATTAACGTTTTCAGAGAATGCAAAAATGCGATGGTTCTGCTTGTAAAATTTAGTGCTGGTGTATTATGTTCAGTCAAGCAATAGCAGGCACACCCAGAAGATTCTGTCATCATTATATTTGTTATATTGTCGGTAACGACAGCTGCAGGTTTCTTACAACAATTCATTCATTTTTAATATAAAACATCAGCTAATTGGCATTTGCTGTACGAAAGTTGGTCTACCTTTCGAAAATAGACAATAATGCATGTAAATGTAATGCGTATGTAGTATTTATGTAGGCTAAAATATGTATATTAATACCCAGGCATCACAAGAGGAAAATCAAGATATTGGCGCATTTTCTTCTTCAGTTTCAGTCATTTTTCTTTTCTCTCCCGATTTCGGCACTACAGCAAAGATCTATGGTTTTTATTTTTAACCTTGGGAATGATAGTTTCTACGTGAAACTTTGAAACTGGACGATTTCGGCCTGTATAAGATCGATGATAACTCAGATACGTGCTTCGTAGTGCAGGCCAGTTCTTAAAATTGCCAGCTTGTCATCACGATTACCATTTTTGCCAATATTGGGTTTACTTAAGTAAATAATCGCACATTTTAGCGCTTGATTACCTAAAATTTAGCAATTTTTACACCATCCAATAACTGATCGCTCACACTTTAACTCCGAAACCAACGGTCCTCCTGCCTCATGTCAAAGCTTGATTTGTCTGACAATCAAAAAACATTTTCTATATTACCTCAGTTTTTTGGACGTGGGCTTACCTCATTGGTCGTGTATTTCCTCGGGAACCTTTGAAATCTCAACGTTTATACCATGCTTTGTCTCCATTGAACCTGACAATCACAGCATTTTTAAGCTTGATCTTCACGTAAGCTTATCATGAGAAGATGACTTTCAACCCTGTTTGGAAAGCGTTGCATCGTCTGCCGACACGCAGGCATCCCGCCAATGCTGGCTGCATCACGCGCATACGCGCAGCCCTGCAGAGGACGCGCTGCGTCATCGGCCCCCTTTTGCTCGTCCGGTTTGCCTTCAACTAAACTTTCGAGCGGTCTCAAAACCTCGTCAAGTTTATGAAGAAACACACGATAACCATAGCTAATGAAAGTGGCAATGAATCAAGGTTTGATATGCGATCAGAGATATGTTTAAATTTGTGCTGGCTGAAATGAAAATACACGTTTTGAAACGTTGCGTATATTGATGACAGGCTGAACTTGGGAACTATGCTGATGTGCAATATATGCTCAGCCTCATGGTTTTTATTCTGCACAGGTGCATGCATTGTTAATATATAAATGGGATTTATCTTTTTCCATGAAAAGTATTAATGCTCCGGGTTTTTATTTCGTGGAAGACATGATATTGCAAAATCATGAGTAAAAATTTTGCCCACATCGTAAAAACGAAACAGGCCCCTGTAGCTCTGTTGCATCATGTTGCACGAAGAAAACTTGAGCTGCAGCTACAATTAATTATTTCTTGTCTACGCTTCACATAATTAAAACTATTAACTTGGCACATTACTGGTCTCGAGGTCTTCACAGCTGCCAATTATAGTATAAATAAAACGAAGAGTCATGGCAGGTTCTAAAATGCAGTTTGCTCTTTAGAAAGAGCATAATCAGCAGCAAATTTTATTTACTATGAGCTGATAATTTCGAAAACTATTAACACTGCTCATACTTCTGGTAAATTTGGTGGAGCAGTGGAGTCATGTTCAACTCAATATGGGTGCCAAAATTTGCGCAAGACATTGTAGAGATTTTGTCTAGATCAAGCGGCCTCATCCATCTTGAGAAGAACCGCATGACGACGCTGCTGCTTGTGAGAAGTTTGGGACGCCTCGCTGTGACCCCTGCGCCTTTGCGTGCCGAGTTTAACTACATTAAGTACATTAGAGTTTCGTGTAACAATGTTGGCGACATCACAGAGGCAAAATTTTGGTCATATTTTCTATTTTAATAATAATAATAATAATAAGTTTATTGACAGTCATTTACGAAAGAATCTTTTGTACAAAGGTTGCATCCATATTAAACAGACAGAATACATTAAAAATCACATTCCATGATTACTGTCAAGCCCATAGGTAGCAAATTAGCTATTCAGGCAAATCAGTAAAA
>LQNS02277604.1:418486-441042 GCA_001587735.2 Parhyale hawaiensis | reverse complement strand
TTTATCTTGGTAGAATATAGTTGTATTATTCGCTGAACACAGTCGATTTTGGTTGTGAATGGTTTTTTTACGGTTCATTATGGTAGATCATGGTTGTGCAGCTAAAACCTTTATAGTTGTAATTGAGTATTTATGGTTGGGAATTATGGTTGATATTATGGTCGAAGGTTGTGACATATCTCCACCATACTGCATCCCATAAATGGTTGAATATGGAGGATAAATCGATAATAAACAACCTAAGTCTCGACCATAATCATAGTTGTTCTACTATAATCACAACCATAATTTTCAACTGGGCGTTACTCTCTCCTCAGATAGGCGGCAGCATGGGCTGTATGGCATTGTACTTTTTCGCAAATACTGTATGTTATAAATGCTCATCCCATATGAAGTGTAAGTCTAATACATGAACAGAATACTGCACACTCAGTGTATACATTATACGTCCGTATCTTAATTTTTGGTCTTGAATCATTAACACTGAGCTCTTGCGTTTGCTGCTGTGCTTAAATGGCTTAAATTTCATGTGTATTCAATCCAGCTTGTTTGATTCAGTGTCAACAACTGCGAACAACCGACTCCATAGATTTATACTGAAAGTCAGACATGCAAAATGCATAACTCGACTTATGTTGAGATGTATGAAGCGAATACATGCATGAGTGAACATAGACATATTCATAAGTATCTTTTAGCAATAAAATAACCACGCTACCCGTACTCATACAGTTCAGGCTGGTTAATAGAGATACGGCGAATGTTTGTACCGGTATAATGGCGAACATGTTTAGTTTGCCAGAAGATACGGACGACAAACAGAGTAACATGGTTTTTGAGTATGACCGGAAGTGTCATTGATGTATACTGCAAGCGCTATTATGCCCTGCTGTACGGTAGGGCTATGCATTAGTCTAATTAAGACTACTTTATATAGGAATTGTATAGTGCTGGTTGAACTATGAGTTAAGCCTATTGAAGTTACGTTACTGGAAAAAATTGTAGCTTAGACTTTAAAGATTATTTTTAAAGTTTAAAATCATGAACACAAATCGTAAGAGTTTCATTGGAATTGCTTATGATAAAATTGCTTGGCTTGTGCTAAGGTTTGAAAGCTACATCTCTCTGCATTGCATTGTGCTTAGTGAAACATATTACATTTAATTTGATTAAGTGAAAAAGTGGCAGCGTCCCGAACTCTCTCCCATGTTCCCGCCGGGCCCAACTCTGAGGCCGGGGGTGCCAGGGTGTCACGCGCAACTCCAGTCACGATACCCTCTCGACCTGGGGCTGAGGGCAGGTATAAAAGGGGCGCCAGTGCCATCTGCCAGCATTCCATTCCGACCCGTGACGACGAACACACACGAGCTCCTCGAGTCTTCTTCTTGTAGACTAACATTCTTCTAGACCAGCGCAGCAAGCGCTTGTAATATCACTCGAGTTTTTCCTATCTAGTTTAGTTTTAGCTGCTACTAAACTTTTGCGACGCTTTGAAACGAATATTTTATAAGTAACCCGTGCTTAAAGAGGAAAATACGTAGAGTGTTGTTACTAAAGTGAAGGAGTAACCAACCCGTTGCAATGGCTCGAATTCTCCAACTGTGTCTCGTTCTTGGTGAGTCTGATTTTAAAAAATACCCCGCATTTGCAAAATTTTTTTGTTCATCCTCCATCTCCGTGAAGTTGCACTTTTCACTTAATATAATTGCACTCTTCAACTTCAAAATTAAATAGACAGTTTCATGTTTAGTTAACAAAGCTTGCATTTCTTTGCATTTTCTCTTCACTCTTTTTCTCTTTATTCTGCTATTTTCTATTGTATTATATGTTATAATTTTGTGATTTATCGGCTAAATATGGGAATATTCCATGAATAGTATGAAAATTTGATGAGAAAAACAAGAGTGAAACTCCAAAGGAAACAGATAAAAAATAGGAGGATTTTTCATCTGTCTTTAACACCTTGCTTGACTCATTCTCATTCAAAGTTCCATGCATCTACTCATGCGTCTACTTTGTACAAAACATATTTTACCAAGCGGTTCAAATGCTTGAATGCTTCAAGCGCTTGTATAACTTTCGTCTGCAAGTCCGACTAGGGTTGATTTCTTGATTTCCTACCATTAAAGGTTTTACTTGAAAAAATTATCTTAAGAAGGTTCTATCTAGAGCAGACACTAGGTGAGTTTTAAATTCAACATTTAATCTCCATTTTCGTCACACACTTAGAAATTTTGAGTCTATAACGTATTTTCTACGTCTACAGTTTATTGCGAGAGCAAGTATATTAGCAACACTTAAATGCTCATAGTTCGAAGAAATTTCGTTGATAATCATTACTGCGGGCATAACAATTCAGCCTTACAGGTTTCATATCATTTTCAATGCAATATTTGCACAATGTGAATTATTTATATCCCGAAAGTATTGAAAACGTTTCTTGGCTAACTTAAGGCGTAAAAGTTAGCGACTAGACCACCACTTAAATTTTCTTTAAGCAAATCTTTGAATTGGTTAAGAGAACTAAGTCTGAAGCGGCTATTGTTGTAATCTTTGAGTTTGCCGATATGATAAGAGTGCCTGCGGAATCAAGTGACTTCTCAAGTTATATATTTAATGCGATGATATGGTGCTTAGATATAAAAAGAACTGATCGTGATCAACAATGAAACTGTCTAATGCTTGTAGTTACACAATACTCTTTCAGTTCCTTACTAATGCCGAGTATGACGAAAATATTACTGATTATCTCATTATTACCATAATGTATAGACATACAGCATTCTACAGTAAAGTCAAAGCAATACTCTAATTACCTTGTGCAACCTTGCGTTAATGTTTGATTGCTTAAAGTATTGAGGACAAAGAAAATATGAAGCAGAGAAGAATACAAACACAAGTGCGGAAACCGCCACAGTATACGACAGTTTCACGCCATTAGAAACTTTTTTGCTGGGGAACAATAAGCCATCGCCGTCTAGACTTGACACAACACCTCACTTTGCGCTACTTGCAACGCGGGCGCAAAAACGGCGAATGGCATTGTTGTTCCCAGGCAATATCGGCCAATTGCGATCCCGAAAGCAATTCTGGAACAGCGCCGGTTGTGCCTGCCAGCCACACCGCTTGTCCCAAAAAGCTGATGACAAAAGATTCATTGATCGACTTTCCCAAAGGGTTGAAGACCGAAATCCTAATGCCTCATGATAAAATTTTTCCAGGAGTTTAGAAAATATATCGCTTTATTCTAGGAGTGCCAGACGACCAGTAAACCGAAGCATATCTTTTATTTGTTGTCAAACAACACATTTATTTGTTTATGTAGTGAAGTAGATACTCTGTTAAATTCTCCAGTTTTCCATGATATTTGCTTCAATTTAGAGCTCGTGTTCCTGTGGCATCATTCGTAATGTCAGTTTAATTCACAGAAGGAATTCAGCAACAGTAAAACGCGTGTTTCACCTTAATGGAATACGTGTCTGATTTTATAAAGTATTTTAAAGTAGCTACTACGTACAATGTCAGCTTTATGAAGGCATTTGTAGAAAGTTTTATGGGCTAACATTCAGATTTTATAATTTTATTTTAAACTAACTTACAATGGATCACCATTGCTTTCAAGAAATAGAGTGTTATCGTAAACAACGGCGTTGAGAAGGAAGGTTTCCGTATAGAAAACTTAAGCAATAACCAAGCTGCCCATTTTTCTCCTTTATGAAGCGCTGTGAATTTAATTCCATTTAAGTATCCAGCTACAATACAGGGCAATTAGAACCATTAAACAATAACAAAAAAGTTGGTAAAAAGTCGATGATGACAGTCCTACGTACGCCTTGCGAAGTCATAATGGTGATGGCTGACAAGCTACAAGCAGCAGCATTTTCTTGTTATATCTCCAAGCTGCCGAAATTAAGTAAGACAAGAACCGTGTTCTGCCTCCAGCCCCCACCACACTTACTGCATGCTCTAGCTTCGCTCCATGCAGCAGCTGCTGCAAAAGAAACCTTATTATTAATGTTAGTCAAGAGGCTGCGAATTAACGTTCACAGCAGCACTTTCTTCACAGTAATGGCGGCCATCACACCAATTGTGGCGCACATACAACAGGCAGAACGTTCATCTCTCTTGGAAGTTTGCTTGATGTGCCACCCGCTGACTATGACTCAATACTCTAATCATGTAACTTCACGAAGTTCATCATATGCGATTTGGTGGTAATATGAAAGCTCATGGATCTGTTACGCTTTTCTGTAGTGAGAATATTTATAGATAAACTTAAGCTTTTACTGTCAAATTACAGCTCTGACAAGCCAGAACATCGTCTGGCACTCAGTGGCGATGCTCATAATTTTCTGGAAGCATTTCAGCGTCACGCTGGCGCGTACATCTGAATTCATGCAAAATAAAAGATATTTGCTACAAAAAATTCATAAAAATTCAAAACTATATAGGCGGTTAACATGGCCAGCTGATTTGATTTGAAAAGTATTTCAAGGGATCAAAATCATTTCGTCATATGATATATATTGCCAGTTTAAAACGAAACTTTAAAAAAAAAACACATGCAGCCTGAAATAATACGAAAGACAAACGTTATCCCCAGTAAATTTTAACCAACAGCGAGCGATTCTAAAGAGCATACCTAACGCGGAAAAGCTCTACTTTCCTTTCATTCACAACTAATTCGCATAATTTTTTCGAGTTTATAACAGCGGTACAATCTCAGGAGTGTAGCTTGTTATGCTTCACCATTACTATACCCCAGCATTTCCCAAGAAAATGTGACCTTTTCGGTGTTCTTGAAATTTCCCTCTGCCATGCGAGCGCTCGGAAGACGCAGCAGTTAAGTGGCAGGAGTTCCAAACAACTTCAATTGCGGGACCTGATTTGGTGCTGAGGAGGTTGTGCCGCCCCCTTCCCTGCCCCAATGATGCGACTGACATCCCAACGTGTAAATTTGCCCCAACCTTGACCGCCCTCATTGCAACCACTCAAATTCGCACGTTAAAACTTGGCAGTGTGGCGAAAGAACGTATAAACTCGTGTATTCTTGGCGACAAGCATCTGAAGCAGACGAGCTAGGAATGGTGGGAATTGAGATGGAGCGATGCTTGCTGAGATTGCTTCATCGAGCGCGACCGGGGCTCAGATGTGTCTCCCTTGTGCTGCCAACATGTTACCCTAAAGTTCAGTGTCGACACAGATAAAACTACATTAACTTATGCTCGATTAATCCGAATTTAGAGTTTGAACTGATAAGGGCTGTGAACCGTAGTGACTTTGTATCTTGCGTGGCGTTGGTTTAAATGTTTTCCCTTATACGTAGCAAAGAGAAACACTAGATGCTTTTAAAATATTTTAGTAGAGTCTTGATTGATGACCAAATATTACCCAGATCAAAGGCTCTCTGAACTTCAAAACGTGATGTTGGCTATTGCATGGCTCCTAATCCATAGCTGCCCCTTCAGTCATACCAAGAAGTCAAAGTAACTGGTGACGTGTTGATCTGAAGATTCTTTTGGAAACTCTGGTAACCAGTAAATATTTTGTCTGCCTTAGTTTATTGATATACTGGACGTACTGTACTTCGTTGAGTTACAATGTTCAGTAAAAATGGGTTTATCTAGGTGAAGAGTGAAAGCCCTTGCATGAGCTGAACTTCGATAGATAAAGCGACATTAAATAACGATAATCTTCTATGGGCTGTATTAATTTCATAATGTTGATTGAGAAAAACTTTACCGGGCTCAGTATAAACTAATGCTAATGAAAGCATACGAGTATATTCTTCCAAGCTGTACTATTGCCTTCATCCCTTTTGCAACTGCTTCGACAAACTGCTTCAATATTTCGTTCACAAAACTGATGTAACTTGCAATAGACTAGCGGAAATTAGGCGTAGCGGACATCGTTTCTCTATTTCATCGACAGGTGCAGGAGCATCACTTAAGAGGTCTTGCGTATGGCGTCCTGGCCACACGATTATGCCGTGAACTTGCCTTAACCAGCCACCCTAATGATGTAAACATGATTAATCGACTCATCTCTTGCATCCTGCGCCTGGGTTAGCTAAGGAGCTTTCGTAACTGCTTTCTCTTTACAAATTTCAACACACACGCCGGGACCAATACCGTTCCAGCATTCTTGTCTGGCGGTAAATCAGACTGACGCTTCGTAGCCAGCATGCTGAGAACCAGCCTTCCCCAGAGCGTAGACGGGAAATATGTTAATTCTACGGAGGGAAATTTGGGAAACGTTTTCCATACGACCCACAAATGTATCCCTTCTCAACTAATCAAAAAGATTCAGTAATAACGTTGATTGGTTACGGAAGCAACTGCACGGAACTGTAGGGAAAAATGCACATAATACATACAGTATTGTCAACCTTCACGTAAACATAGGAAGTAGTGAAACAGCTAGGCTAATAATGTTGTGCATTAAGCATGTCATGACTTGTTTCAGGGGGAAATTAAATACAGTCACATCGTTCTTAACAAAACTGGGAAAAGGTAAAGTGCAGAATAACTGACAAAGAAAACGTATTCTGTTCCGTATAATACTGGAGAGCTAAAGCGTGAATAAAATAATATTTTTATTTATTTTTAAACAGAATATCTTCTTCATAATGCAATGCTACTGCAGAGCAGCTGTAATTCATCACAAAGTCTTAATCAGCATCAATTATATGCCACGCTGCTGATGTAGAGTAATTAATAGCGCAACAAATGATGGCTTTTGAAAGAGAGTGCTGCTAAGCCAGTTCTCAGGCCTCCACCACTCACTTGTAATGACTTGTTTCATTGCAGATAACGAGCAGGAAATCCATTACCACTTACTGCAACTGCTCAATCTATTACCCATTTCAATAAGTCTTTGAGATTTTACATTCTATATAATTTATACCTGGTACGGGATAAATGAGCAACTATGTTCATCATAAAGTTACGTTCGTAACGTTTCATTCAATTTTTTTAAAGTAGGGTAATTACATAACCGTCATATCTATGTATGATAGTAACACATCATATACAAACGAAAGGAAAACCAAACTTACGAAAAATAATTTCAGTACTTAAATCTGTTAGAAATTACATTCTTAACAATTATTGGATGATTATGGCCAACCAGATGATGGCACTATCAAACGTTTAGCATTGCAGCAGAGAGTCAACTAACGTCCATAACATACATATTTGCGTAACGATTCTCTTGTCTCACTGCTACTAATGAATTTTAGTTTTTTATATGATAAATCCACCATGTGAAGGTACAAGGGCTTCATGGATCTGGAGAGTGTGAATAATTAGAAAGAATAGGATTTCACCCAGCCGCAATCGCTAAGCGTGTATGTTCAAACTTATTTTCATAGCTACAGTCCCCCTCACCGTTAGTGCAGTTGCTGTGTTCAAATATTACTGGAATCTCTGATCTGTAGCCTCCAGGAATATAGTCGTTCATACCTCAGACAGCATTGCTTGTTTGCATTGCTTGTTAATCAACAATCATTGTCTGCTTTTCATTATTTCCTTTTAATTTCTCTGGGTACCACATCTTGCATCTGGTAAACATCCTGAAATTATTGTTGCGCTGTTACGGAGCAGGTCGGCACGTCTCCGTTAGCTTTGAGATGACGCTCTCGTATTCGTTAAATGGCTGCTTGCGGAGCAGCTGCGGTTACATGATATCCAAACCGGTTACTGGGTCCGTGCCTGCGTCGCTAACCCCTTGCCTCATAATTTTATTTACGTGCAAAATGAAACCGGGTGTGAAGCTGAGGAGCAGTCGGCAGAGGATGCGGTGATGAGGCCAATGGTAGAGTGCAGAATGGGACACAACGATTCATAGAGCGGGTTTTGGATCGAGTTTCAAGTATTTATTTTATCCTGAAACTTGATCCGTAGGGGTGAATCACAAGCCATCTACTGAAGTTCCAGCTAACTTAATGCTAAGCGAATTAGCCTATTTCTCTCGTAGAGTGCGATTCGTCGAGAGGACAAACTTCTGATATCGGTGAAACCCGTACTGGAATAATTGGAAGCACTTGAATTTCGAAGACTAACTCAGAGAGATACCCATGTGTACTATTATTAATAGACTTGAATGAGTTGTTTAGTACTAATTTTTCAATGCCTAAATGTCATCACGTTAACGCATTTTGCTTTAATCAAAGGATTTAAATTACAGTGCAAGTGGCTTAAGACATTTGTGGTTGAGAGCTATACATTTAGCACATTGCATACTTAACTGTAGGGGAATCATTAAATTTTCACTACATTAACTTATAGCTAAAAGTTACAGAATCGCTGGAGGTTATGAATTTATCGGGTTTGACAAATTTCCGACTCTATTTCACTTTTGCTTCTCAGGACAGTGAAAACCAAAAAGTTGGCTCTGCTCGCTGTATGCGGCGCAGTTACGAGCAGGAGACCTGTGATCACTTCAGTTTCTTGCGTCCAAGCGGATGGTATATTTTGTTTGGCTTCAATATGGCCGCAATCTTGTTTTCAAGCATTCAATTTATCACTTCGGATAGGCCATCTCTGGCGTAATCGGATGGAGATTAATGCCTAAAGCTCGATCTGAAGTGGCGTATAGAACCAACAGAGATGAATTTGCGGACAAATGACATTCACAAGATAAGGTTATCTCGGTAGAATTTATAAACTGAGCAGGCCCCTAAGCGTCCCGTGCTGCAGCAGCTTCGGAAGCTCGTACCAAAAAAAGGAAGCTGCCAGTCCCGCAGCTGTAGCCTCCATCATTAATACATTGCATTTGTTTCGGCATCGAGCTATCAATTCTTTTACCTTGATCAATTTTCTGACGAATGTTTACCCAAGCAGAAGATTATCCATAACTGCTCGTTGATAGTAAACCAAATGACCCAAGTATTTATTCTGAGAGTTTCGGAAAGTTTCGTTCTTGTTATACATCTCTGTTGAGGTATTTATAGCAGTTAAACTTTACTTACAGCAATAACGCACTTTCTTTTCTGACTTTAGTTTCTAGTGAACATGGACCATTTCTGAAACTGTTGAAGGCATTATGCCTATAGACAAGACCGGTTTCTTGGCACCGCTTCTTAAAAGAGCACAGCTGCCTCAAATTTCATAAGCAACTAACTTGCTGCTGACAAATTTCGTAGATTAAATGTCTGCCTTTATCTTTGGGACAATTCAAGTCTACACTTGCACAATTCGTTACCTGAACACTATCTTACTGAGGTTGCGCTAAATAGCAGCACGGGCTCTTTCTCCAGTAGGAAACCAATTCGGGAAAGAATACTTGACAGCAAATACCGCAACCAGAGTTACGACTAAGCAGGTTGTTTCTACAGTCTGCCTGCCTGACGACGGCCAGAGTTTACCTCTGCGTGCCGGGGCAGATTCGCACCCACGCTTTCACTTTCCGTAACTCGAGCGTTTCGACGCCAATTGGCGCTGCGCTGAGAGCTCAAGTACGTCGGCCTGAGGTGCAGCTCCACAACAATGGCACTGGAGCGTTGCCGCACTTGTACCGTGCCATCTACCCTAGAATTTACGCCACTTGTTCCACCGTATGAAGGATTAGGCTGCGGACGCTGCGATCGTTACAGCATCGCCTCTTGGCATACAGAGTCTGTGACCCTATACAGAACACTGCATTACAGTTCCGCCAGCTCTGTCCGCAATCACTGCTACTTACTTCCGTCAAGGACGATCCTGTGAAGTTGCCACCACTGATAACAGTTTTTGCTATCTCACAGCTATTGTGTACTGATATGAAGAGTGTATTCTAGAATGCATTATCACATTGTATCTGCCGTTCTCTGTTGGTACCAAACAGTCAAACAATGAAGTCTAACTGGGCGACCGTGAGTTGAAAAAATTCTATATACATATTCTGTGGCTTCTCCATATTCTGTACTTGGTATGGAAACATACGCTTCGCTGTACACACATTAGCATTGTAATGCTATTCTTCGATCACTACTGAAGAACCACTTGCATAATTAATCTTACTTATTTAATTGGCCTAACCGTACTGGTTCAATGGTTAAGAGACATATCATCCATTGTAAAGTGAACTCCATGCAGGCAGGGAAAATGCATTAAATTCGTAATTACTAGTTCCGTGCATAGTCCGTGAAGAAATAAGAGTACAGAAACATCTTTAATAAGCTTCCATGCCACTCATGAAGAAAGGTGAACAGAAATGGGATGACAGCTGTTGTGTCGTTGTCTGGGAATAGAAAGCCTATCTAAGACTGACTCCGTTTATCTCTGTTGCCCTCAGCCGTGTCGTGCGTGACCATCACTCACGGTGCCTACCTCGACAACGTGCCGTCCCCGGGCTTTTCCGCTACTGGAGGAGGCACTGGCGGAGGTAGTCGTGGTGGAGGAAGTCGCGGTGGTGGCGGCGGTGGTGCCGGCGGATACGGTGGAGCTGGAAGCGGCAGCGGTGGAAGAGGAGGCGGAAGCAGAGGACCAGGAGGATCTGGTGCGGGTGGATTTGGAGGCAGTGGTGGAGCTGGAGGATTTGGCGCCACTGGCAATAGAGGAGGTGCTGCTGGTGGAGCCGGTGGAGCTGGTTACGGCCAAGCTGGTGCCGGTGCTGGTGGTTTTGGAAGCACTGGTGGATTTGGTGGACCTGGAAGCCTTGGCTCAGCAACTGGATCTGGTGGCTTAGGCTCCGGAGGTGTTGGCTTTGGACCTGGTGGATTTGGTGGAGCTGGCGGTTTTGGTGGATTTGGCGGCGGTGCTGGCAACCTTGGCGGTGGTACTGGCGATCTCTCCACGGCCATCGGAGGAGGCGGTATCCCTGGAGAAGACTACCCCATCCTTGCCTCAGTACCCGACACTGGCTTCTCATGTGACGGTCTCACCCCTGGCTACTACGCCGACACTGCCGACCCTGCTCTCTGCCAGGTGGGTTACGTGCGGTTATATGATGGGTCTCGTGTAATATCGCTGCTAGTGTTCATGTAGATTTAGCTGCTAAAACGTATATTCACAGGAAAAGTTTTACCAAGCAGCACTAAGTGAATGTAACTAATATATGCAGATGACAATATGAATGGAAGAGGCAGAAGAAATGACTGAGCAAGGGTTGATGTATGTCTTCAATTTCCATGAGATGTTATTTTGAGTTGATTAGGCTGTCTGCGAGCAGCAGGAATCAACAAATGAGAGATACGTTTTTGTACGATCGGGATTTCTATTGTAAATTCTAAGAATATCAATTGCAAATAAGGATAGCTCATGCAGCACCTGGGAAACTATTGGTGCACAGTATTGCAGATGATGATAAACAGAGATCCTGCTAGTGATAAGCAGCATTATTTTTTAAGCTTAATTCTTCCGCATGAAAGGAATTTTCCGTTAGGCGTTCAAATAATCAGTAACTGTCATTGCGTTCTCTCCTCGTTGTAGTACATCGGGCTTGTAACTTTTCAAGAAAGAGAAGGCTGTAAGAAGGCGCAGAAAACTTTGTGGTACGTACTGCTCTGCATAACAAAAAATAACATGTATATTTTTCGCCAGGTATTCCACATCTGCCAGTTTGATGGACGTCACGACTCCTTCCTCTGCCCCAACGGCACCATTTTCAACCAGCAGTATTTCGTGTGCGACTGGTGGTACAACTTTGACTGCAGCTCCGCCGAGCAGTTCTACGACCTCAACTCCAACATCGGTGTGGTGCCCGAGGGCTCTGGATTTGGCTCACGACTCCCTGGTGCCGGTGGAGCCGGTGGAGGATTGGTAGGAGCCGGTAGCAGCGTTGGAGGATTTGGAGGACAGCCTGGAGCAACTGGCGGTGGATTTGGTGGCGCTGGAGCTGGAGGAGCCGGAGGTTTCGGTGGGCAAACTGGAGGTGCTGGTGGAGCCGGAGGTTACGGTGGACGACCTGGAGCTGCTGGTGGAGCTGGAGGATTCGGCGGACGACCTGGAGCTACTGGTGGAGCCGGAGGATTCGGCGGACGACCTGGAGCTGCTGGTGGAGCTGGAGGATTCGGTGGACGACCCGGAGCAGCTGGTGGAGCCGGAGGTTTCGGTGGAAGACCTGGAGGTGCTGGTGCTAGCGGCGGATTTGGTGGTTCCGGAGGAGCAGGTGGCGCAGCAACTCAACAGCCCAGCCAGCTGTACGCCCCACCCAGCGTTGGTGGCGGAGCAGGAGGCGTTGGCACCGGTGGCCGCAGACCTGGCAGCGGTGCAGGTGGCAGACGTCCCAGTGGTGCAGGCAGCGGTGCAGGTGGCAGACGTCCCAGTGGTACAGGCAGCGGTGCAGGAAGTCGGAGGCCCGGCAGCACTGGCAGTGCCAGCGTTCAGACTCCGTCTGGACTCTATGGCACACCTAACTTCTAGGCCCCCAACCCTTACAAGAGAGAGCAATGCTTGATCAAAATCGCAGATCTATTGCTAAGCAACCATTCAAAGTTACCATTTTATTAGGTCTCACTGCCTTAAACTGCAGCAATTAGTATTACATGTTACATAAAATGATGGAATTCAATTGATTCTGAAGCAATCCTGAGACGGTGGCACCGGCAGGAGTTAAAATCGTGTGAATGGTAGGGAACGAATAAGCTTATTTAATTAGAATGACGGTGGAAACGCGTGTATGAAATGTATTCCCCCGCCCCAACTGACACAAGTATACTCAAACAACTTTTTGTAGTAAACTTTTGCAATAAATACTTTTTTATTCTTTTCCCCTACGGTAACATTAGTGCTCAGGCTGGAAGTAAAGCAACGGCCAGCGGCAACTAAAATTTAACCTTATAAAGACAAATAGAGACTTGCGCTTATCCATAAAGAGTGAATGGCTCCGCAGTCTCCATACCATCATAGTTTGTAAATTGTTGCTGTTCTAAAACAGAAACTGGCGAAATGAACAGCCAAGAAAATAAGTTCCTCATAGCCGCTCGTACTGGAGGTACTATTTGTCTCAGGTTCTGTATGGATTAAAAAAATTATGTAAAGTATTTACACCTGCTACATCATTTGAACGACGCATAAATGACCAGTATAAGCTGTTGAATCACTTCATATAGTGAGGTGATATTTTTTTGCCGATAAAACTATTAATAAAAACATTTGATTTGCACTCCGGCTATCTGCGAAATGATAATAGTTCTCCTAAAATATTTACACATTAACTTGTGCAATTCGTTAGCTATACTGTAGTGAATATCACAAGAAGGATACTTTCGAGCAATTGCAGCTATGATCTTCCGTGCAATATCACTAGTCAGGAATGTGACACTTTTAGAGACATCTGATGCTTTGAGTGGCCCACATATTTTTTTAAAGAAATAACTCCTGTGAGGTAGGGAATGTAACGTAGTGCTTATGTTGAGACAGTTTTATATAGATCGAGAACCGAAAAACTGAAAATCCATTTGCAAATGGTCGTCAGTTGAAAGAATTGTCCACAGAAGGGCTGCCAGTTAAGCCTTTCTTTTTTTCAGTTTATCCAGATGGAACCCCAGAAATTTTCCAGATAAGAAACAAATTCCCCAGATTGTTGTAAAATAATTGCTTTGTGCTTCAATTTGTGAAATTTTTGTTCATTTCTGGACTTGTTCTCGTTTTATTGCAACACTTACAGTAATTTCCACGACTTCCTACTTGATCTTTCTTTAGCCAATATTTAATTCGGGGTTACTTATGCAATTATATGACGAAACCGGCATTAATTGGCAATTATTTTCGCAGTGGTCCTGACCAAGTCCTATTTAACGCTTTTCCATTAAAATCCAGATTTTAAACGTACATATTTCGTTACACCCTGTTCTGGCCCGATGAACCTTACCTAACGCTGATGTACCTCGTTTGTGCCAAAAATACGCAACATTCCCACCAAAATTGTCGTTAAAATAATAGCTGATCTAAATCACATAACTTGCACATAGATACTTACCCTTGCTATATAAACTGCTCAGGCCCATTGAGCCTCAAATAACCGTACATGGTGTGAAACATAACAAGAGTGTAAATTCGTACAGAACAGCAATAGAGTAAGCAGACTATAGCCCTGCTGCTTTGCAAGCACTTACGACGAAACAAAACCGTAACAAAACTAGAAAAGCACTCTTAGAGCAGATACCTCCGCCAAGTACCGCTTTGTTAAGAAATAGTTCGAGCTGGTTCTGAATCCACTATGTCTTAATTTGAACTCCAAAATTTGATTACCTATTTGTTCCTTGTACCGTACCATTACCAACAAATTCTGCACATTTCATGAAAATCCATTCACAACTTCTTGGGTTATATTATTGGCAAACATACGAGTGTATAACATGAAGACCAACACACAACAGTACCAAGAGAAAAAAAATTGGTGATCTGCTTCTCGTAACATCTTTTATACTTCTTGGAATTTTTGCAGAGATTCGTTAATAACTTACTTTTGGAGTCATGTTTACAAAGAAAGTAATCAAACAATTGAACAGATCTTCGTCAAAAGTTAATCAGCTGTTCCTCCTAACATACCTAACCATCCCTGTAAGTTTCATGACGATTCGTCTATAACATTTAGGCAGACAAACAAAATAACATAACCTTGGAGGAGATAATCACAACAAAACTTGCTAGTGGTAGGTATTGAGAACATAATTTTCGGTTATTATAGTTTCAGGAGATACTGATGGGTATTTTCAGCACTTTTTTCTTCTTAATTACAATTTATTTATTGATCCAATTTAAACTCTTGGACATGATAAAATTCTTTACGTAAGTCCACTATAATTCCCTGTCCTCAGGTCACAATGAAATTCTTAAAAAATCTGGGTAAAGTTTCTTATATATGCGGTATCCCTTATCCACAGAGAATCGTAAAAAATATTGGTGTTTGGGCTTGACAAGTGTTGAATAGGAATGAAAACTGTCTTAGTTTCAATCTGCAGCTAATAGAATATACAGTATATATATGGTTGCAAATGAATTCATAGCCTCTTGGACAAACTGCTTGTTCCGTTTTGCGGAATACCTGAAATCTCTCGACATCATCTACACGAAAGTTCAGAGCGTTGTGCATCGTATACTTCAAATGCCTTAGCAGCTCTTTTAAATGTATGCGTTCGCCGCACTCTGAAACCCTGATAATAAAGATAGCTCTCATTTCTCTAGTAGGATTTTAGTACTTTCTTTACAATTTGTCTCATGGATTACGCCGGCGTGAGTCATTGCTTTGCTTACAAGTAAAACATTGAAAATAATTTATATGTATATATCCCCAGTACGAGACACGGGCTATTCGATCAATTGGTCAGACTTTTAAATTCTATAGCAATGTTAACAGACAAACCAACGACGCTTCTTAGAATCAACGTTTTCTTAATTAAATCAAAAATGTTATAACAGATACCAGTAAATATCAGAAATCTATAGACCGATAATAAACAACTTGTGAATTTTCGACCAGTCTCTCTAATTATGTATAGTGTTAATATTTCAAACGTATCTTTGATACTAACTAGTTCCATATCATAAGTAGCGGACATAACAGTTTTGAAGTTCCCACCTTGACAACGACATTCGCTTAGAATGTCGAAAGCTTGGTAAAAAACTAAAAATAAAATTTGTTATCCAGAAGAAGTATTATGTTACGTTAATTAAATATATATATACATATGCAGCTAGGAGAAGCATATAATTCTTCCTCGCGCTTCCATACCAGGTAAGATGGGTCACACTATAGTTTTTGTTCTTTGTACGCACTACACAATATTCGAACATATTACTGCTTTCGTTTACAAAAACACTACGGTATGTCGACCAACATACTCGCTAAAATGTCAGCGGCCATGCCAGTTGGCTTCTTGCAACTGTCACTGGTAAAGTCTTGGTTAACTTTTTAAATTCAGAGTGCATAAAAATATGAATGGTTTAAACTTTTCTGTTGTCTATGAGGAATCAACAACGCAGTCGGACGCTCGGCAAGCTCTGGGGCGTGTTGCAATGAGACGCCGTTGTTACCCTCACAGTGTTACACGGTGTCACCCAGTGAAGCAGTGAATGCGACGTGCGATCTCAGCTCCCCTAGACGTGTTGCGGAGTTTGCAGAAAGCTCGTACTTGAACATGTATGGCATAGCCTTATTTTGGCTAAATTTTAGGATAACAAGTTGAGAAAACTACGCAGAAGCGCTTCAAATGCTAGAATTCGAGCAATATATGGAAGTCCTATAGACTTTGTAACACGAATTGTTGAGTATCAGAGTCAATGTTTGTAAACAAAGGCAAGGTTACCCAGCTCATAACCCTAAGGCCTGTTGTAATCAGCGTGCTGGGTAACCTCGGGTTACGCAGGGTTACCTCGAGGGTAACTCCGTCTCAAAAATCCGTGTCGCTTTGAGCCGTTTTCCGTCAATGAGACACGCCAGGGTTACCCGGTGTAACGCAAACTCGCTACCCTGCGAAATAGGTGGGTAGCGAGCGGAGTAACACCGTGTTGATGCCAAGTCTCGCCACATATGCGTCGAATAAATGTGCCTATAATTACGTTTTGTGACCAGTGAAAAGTATTTTTCCTATATATACGCTACAAGTATTATAATATTGTTGCTAACTTATATTCATCACAAATAAAACCAAATATTTATTTGATTAGCTGAGTGTTTAGATATATCCATTGCGCTTGTTGGTTTGTTATACGTTTGAGTTATCAACGGATCTTAAGGAACTTTGCAGGGATTGTTATGCATGTTAACAGTAACAGATAATTAACTTTTGGTGAAGATCCTATCATCTTTTTGTTTCTTTATCTGCCTATTTTTTCTCACTACCATAAGTCAAAGAATTATGAACGGATGTTTACTAAATTTACACGAGTTGTTAGGTATATTGCGAAGAACAAATTTCCAAATTTTTGTGATGGTCTGTTTGTTCGTTCGTTGGTTTGTCGCTGTGTCTGATTTTATGTTTGTTAGCACAATTACTCAAAAAGTTATCAATGAAGCTTCATGAAATTTACAGGAGTAGTTAGTAATGTTAGGAGATACGAATGATTATATTTTGGTGATGATCGGTCGGTCTCTTCGCGTGTTTGACTAATGTTTGTCAGAATGTTTGTTAGAAGCATTACTCATAAATGTATAAAAGGGTCTTCGAGAAAATTTTAGAAACTGTTAATACTGTAAAAAGGCACAAATGCTTAAATTTTGGTATTAACACAGAGAAAATCGTAGTATGATGAATGTATTGCGTAACGGATAACGTTTGATCTTTCTTTGTACTATTCTGTAGCGCCTTATACTAAATTATCGACTCTGTGTATGACAGAGTCCTCTGTAAATTAGCTCATATCGTAAAATAGTGAAAAATGCACTGTTTTCTAAATTTTATTGTAACCTTTATACGAAGAGATTCTCGCAACTTGTAAAGTGACATCTGCTTAAAAAGCTGTTTTGACTGTTGACATTTTAATATTTTTGAGGTGTACACAAAGTTGTCTTGAAAACCATGTTTCAAAACTCGTGAACAAGTTGAAGAGTGAACGCGTTGAAAAAACAATCATGTAGACAGGCGTTCAAATGAGTGTTAGATTAAATTATTAGCGCAAGGATTCGCGTTAGGTTGGAAGAGGAGCCTCAGGTTAAGTGAGGAGCGTTAGGGTGAGTGAATTAGGCTAGATAAAGAGGGTAGAGCTTAGAGTAGGAGAGTCAGGTGAGTTGAGGCGTGTTAAGTTAGATGAGAGCGTTAAGTTAGATGAGAGCGTTAATTTGAATGAAGAGCGCTAGGTTAGATGAGGTACGCTATGTTAGATGCGGAACGTAATGTTAGATTAGAAGTATTACATACATTATAAAGAACGAGCGTTAGGTTGGATGAAGAACATTATGTTAGATTAAGAGAGTTAGATCAGATGAGGTGGACTAGGTTAGATGAGGCGTAGCCCAGGTGCGTTAGTTTACATGAGAAAAGTTAGGTTAGTTGTTATGCGATACGATAGCTGAGAAGTAGCTTACTTTGGATAAGAAGCGTTACGTTGAATGAGATGAGTTAGATTAACTGAGAAGCAAAGGGTTTAAGAAGCGTTTTAGGTTAGATGAGGTGCACCAGGGGAAATGAGGCGCGTTAGGTTATAAGACATACTTCAAGACAGATATCGAGCATTAGGATTTCCGACTAACGATAGCATAGATGGTATGTAACGGCAAAGTCAACTCGACTGCAACCACCACTGCACCCACGCACTGGTCCGTACTCCGAATATACTGTAGGACACTAGCCCCAAAGTTTCAAACGGCGGCAGTCGACCACGGGTCGTCAAGAACTATGGTATCATTGACGGAAGGTTCTTCTACAACGACCCGCGCTCCCTACCCTTCTCATTTCCGGCAGAGGTAAGTGCCCCCACGGTAGCTGTGTATACCTATTAACTGTAATCTTTGCGCACCAAGCGCCGCAAAACTCGCTCACACGGTTCTGTACCAGTTCCATACGCAACGCTACTGCGACCGTGGGTGTTAGAGTAGATGGACTTCGCTGGATTAGCAAAAGTTCTTCAGGGTTAAGTGACAGACTTCAATTTAAACGGGTTACGTTATGTTAGAAGATCTGTATTAACATAATCTAAGGCAACTGGTAATAGCATAGCTTAGCTTTGACACTTTTTAAAAGGTAAGGACATTAGCCAACTGTGGAGCTGCCACTGGTCCCGCTAGTCTATATTAGTCTGTTTGGGGTTCCGTCCGTCCGTTCATCCGATCGTCTGCACGATACACTTTGATTAATAGGTCAGGGAATATTCACAACCATAGTGCCCGCACTGTCAAAAATGACAGCGAGGAATTTGTGATAACACCTCTTCATGGAGCATTCTTTCGTTGTTAATATACTTCTGAAGAATACGCTGCAACAGCCAACCCAAATTGTCATACAAGATGAATGCTTTCGGTTTCAATTTATCTCCTCCTTCCCATGGAAAACACGCGAAAAAATTGATTAATACTGGCAAGCAGTGATGCATTACTGAATTTAAATTCCCCGCCGCGTATATTCTATGAGGGTAAGTCAATAAGTATCCTCGGTCCAAATTTTTTATTTAATACAACAACAATACATAGTCCCCCTGTTTTTCAGTCCACTTGGTCCATCGTTGCACTAGCTTCTCGATACCCTGAGAAAACGCGTTTCCTATTGATCATTGAGCAACGTATGCACCAGTTCCTTCACCTGCTGATCGCTGGCGAAACGACGGCCTCTTAAAGCATCTGTAAGAGGACCAAACAGTTGGTAATGAGACGGGGCGAGATCAGGACTATGCAGGATGTTCCGTTACGTTACTCAACTATGGTTCCAACACCTCGAAATGATCAGGACTATGCAGGATGTTCTGTTACGTTACTCATACATGGTTCCAACACCTCGAAATGATCAGGACTATGCAGGATGTTCCGTTACGTTACTCATACATGGTTCCAACACCTTGAAATGAAGTTCTTGAAGAGTGTTAATGGCGTATGAGCCCGGGTGTTGTCATGAAACAAAAGAACGCCTTCCGACAATAGACCTCAACGTTTGTTGTGAACTGCCGGCTTCAACTTGTAGATAAGCTCATCACTGTAGCGTTCACTGTTTACTGTTGATCTTTATTCCAGGTAAAATTCCAGAATTGACCCTCGTGAGTCCCAAAAAAACCGTGAGCCCCCCTTATCCTGCAAAAGATTGACTTGAATTTTTTTACTGGAGATAGGGGGCGTTTCCATTCCATGCCTTGGTGTTTACTCTCTGGTTCGAAGCAATGAATCCATACTTCATCTCCAGTGAAAAAAAAAAAAAAAAGATTACAGAGCGTTATTCTTCTTTGGTGCAAATGGAGAGTGGTACGTCAAGCCTTACAACTCACTGTGCAGTGCGCACTGAAGTGGTAACGCTGAAACCAACCACAACGGAGGAGGGCGGAGCCTTGTACAACCCGGCATACACATATCCACAAACAATTAGAATAAATGTGCGGATAGTTATTAACTTACAATCCTATTTACAGGATGATACTATTTCAGTGTATGGATATCTTTGTGTTTACCAAAAAACTGTTTCGTCAAATGAAGAAAGTAAGTTGGAAAATAATTGGCAAGCTACTGCACCGAGAAAAGTCGCTTCTTCTGTGCTTTGTTGATTTGTAGGGGCTGAACTGAGAGCAATAATGCATGGAGGAAGTAATACAAATCAGACTGCATGGCATGAGTTAGTTCCTGGCTGAGCAAGAAATGCAAGCACATACTATATTAAAATACATTTTCCATCATCTGTATCATGGTATATTTTCTACCTATCAATTTTCAATGAAGCGTGATACGATGATTATAGTTTTCAACCCGGCCTACTTTTGGCTGCTTTCTTGAAGCGTGACAGAAATTAGACAGATTAACAAATTAGTAAGTGAATTCCAAGGCGACGATCAAAGCTTAGAGCTCTACGGAGCAGTTGAGACAAAATTTCATAAATGAAGAAAATGAGAGTATCCCAAAGTAGAAATTACGTGTATGTCATCATTTTGTGATGTCAAAACTAATAAAATAGTTGCATTGGCTGTTCCATCAAAATAATATAATAAACACCGTCGTGTGTTTGTATGTTTATCTATTCATATGTTCATATATTTGTATGTTTCGTGTCACGCTGTCAACGAAATAGGCAAAAAGTTGGCCAGGTGGTAGATTTTGTAAAGTGCCTTGCGGTTTGAAAATGATGGATATGAGAAAATTAGACTACGTAGCAGAAGATGAGCAAGGTGGGAATCCATTTCCTTATAACTACAGTGAGTATACTTCTTACTCACCAACATCGAAATTCAACATTGATGAAGGTATTTACAGCTTCTCTTGGTGCTCTCAAGGCGTCAAATTTTTATAACTATTAGATTTTTAAACGAATTGCCTCCGAAACAAAGGACAAAAACTCAAGCACCTATAGCTCGAAGAATGACCTCAAGTCAGCAGTTCTTTCCTGATTTCATTGTGAACATATGAAATAGACTCCACTCCCGATGTTGTAGGTTCGGAGACAGTCAACACGTTTAAAATTGTCTTGATAAACATTGGGAGAATCATCCTCCACTGCTAAGAAATCCTCCTCCAGGAGTCGCTAACTCTTAACGGGCAAAGCTTCCGAGGCCACCCTAATCCATCTTTTCTTTTCCGCTCCGACTACAGAGATAGACGTCTCTAAGCTCCGCATCTTAGCGGCTATTGATCATGCTTATGTGCTTGCATGATCGTCTCTTTGATTGAGAAATTGAGATTATTCCCCCCTCCTTTTTTCCTTCTTTCTTCCTGAGTCCTTAATTTTCCTCTGACATAATGGCAATAGCTCATAGAGGGCCGGGGCGCATGTGTCGGTGTCTCTTTGAGAATGGGCCTGTTGGTTCGTCTACTGCCGTCTATTTCTCTAGTTTAAACCTAGGGAATAATCAAAAGGAGAAGGAGGAGGAGTTAAGGTCAAATATAAGCTGATACCGCTCGCAGGTCTTAGGTAGAATATTCATTGCCTCAAAAGAATATTTTTTCACTTTGTATGCATGATACGGATCCAAGGGCATCATAATTGAAGAACAGAGCTCGTGTTCTGTGGAACTGAAGGAGGTTCTAATAAGAGAGGAGCGCACCCTCTCTATTTATCTTACGGGAGCGTTGCGAGTAAACTTTCCCTTAAACTGGCTGACTGGCTTATCCAATCAGAGAGCGGCATTGCCTCAGCCAGCTAAAGATCTCCAAACGCCAGCTTCAGTCACGTGACAAAGCCATGTGTTTACTCGCCCAGGGAAGGCTTGCGCGTACTCCTCCCATTGAAGCTCCTTGGTGGAACTTCCACCGGTTCCTTCAGTATTAGGTAGAAAAAATTAGGGTATCCTAGATACGATTTCGAAAGGGAACAGCTCGAATAAATTCTTATTGATTGTTTTTAGTTTCTACTGCTCGCAGGATATAGGTAAAAATTTGCTCATTGACTTTGAACCAATTTTCACTCTTCACATGCATGATACAGATCTGAGATGTCTCTGAAGAACATTAGTTTTGTTCTGGGAAATTTCGACAGGTTCCTGCTTGCGACATTCTAATTTGGGTCAAATGTGTAGGTGGAAGAAGCGTGGCAGCACAAAATGGGCAGGTTTGGACAGCTCCACTCTATACTACGTTTTGAAGCGAAGGTGCGATGCCAGAGGAAATACAATATCTTGAGAGCAGGGTTACGCTCAAAAAAGAAACTGTTAGTGAAGAAATTGGCCGAGTCTGTTGTACTTTGTTATATAGCTATCGCATCAAGTAAAACAGAAGAATGACGGGCTACCATTCAATATTCACAGGCCCTGTAGCGACTTGAAAAAGTCGGACAGGTTGACGAAAAAACAAAAATATCTAAGATTATAAAAGGCTAAATTATCTGTAAACTAATGGATAGATCTTAGAAATGGCGTCCATACGTCGTGCGCGAACGATAGATTTGGACAATCGATCGATCGCGCTGCGCAAACGGTGGATGTTGTAGGTATTAGGCCGTAATTTCGGGTAAGTTGGACTATATTCGGGTTTAATGTCGGGTAGGTTAGGGGAGGCAAGGACTTTTTTTT
>LQNS02277604.1:369520-397710 GCA_001587735.2 Parhyale hawaiensis | reverse complement strand
TTTGGACTGGGACAACATCCTGCCTCACTAAAAAGCTTTGGACTGGGACAACATCCCGCCGTCTGAAAAGCTTTGGACTGGGACAACATCCCTGCGACTGAAAAGCTTTGGACTGGGACAACATCCTGGCGACTGAAAAGTTTTGGACTGGGACAACATCCTACTGAATGACTACTTTTGGACCAGGACACCATCCTGGTGACTGACAATTTGGTGAAATAATACTGTAAAATTTCTGTCACTACTTCAGAGGTACCTACCTCTTTTGTTTTTACTATCATTGGTAGGGACAAAACAAAGTTTGAAGCCTGCGTTTGGTAAGTACAGAGTAATGCTCTGATACTTTTTACATTTGGTCACTACTGCGCATCATCTCCTTGTATTTATTTCCTAAAAAGTATAATATTTTAATTGTGTTCTATTGTTTTAAATGTCGATAAGAAATGAATGCGCCAAGACAGTCTGTTACGTACTGTAACTGTCCACCAAAAAAACGAAACAGTGTTAGTGCACAGTTTTGTTTTAAATTGCATTTGTTTCTCTGCCCTACTCTTGCTCACTTCGGGCAATAGTTTTAACGTTAGTTTAAAGCTATTATATCTATAAAGATTTCTATGTAATGTAATTTCTCACGTGTGACATGGAAGTATGCACAGGAAAGCATGTAGTTATGGTAAATGATACGACTTTACTATAGTCTGACCATTTTATGAAGGCAGTTCGGTCGTGGTCAAATTCCTCTATAGCGCCAATTCTATGAGTATATCTGAGATTTTGTTCGGCCCATATCTTAGCCCCGCCCACTAACTGCATATAGAGAAATCTCAAAAATATTCACATATGATTTGCCGCGCTGTAGAGGAATTTGACCACGACCGAACCGCCTTCATAAAATGGTCAGACTATAGATCTCATTTGGCCGGACGGATCGAATTGTTTGCCGTTAAGGTGTATGGCATATTCGATAAGAAAATCTTTGCGTGCGCTATCTTTAGTACGATGAACTTCTTCCGTTCTCGTAATCAAATGTTTCTTATCTAAGCATCTTGGTTCATTAACTAGTTAATGTGTTTGCACATATATTACTGTTTCCAATATTGATCCTTTTTCAGCTTACTCTAAACTTCTCTCCCTATGCTGTCGCTTTTCTTATACGAGTACAGCATTTAAGTGACTTAAAAAAACGACGGTTAAAACGTACAGTCATTTTGGCGGTGAGTGATGGAAGCGTTTGGGTTAGACAAGGTGCTTTACGATTAGATGAGGTATGTTAGGGTTCGGCAAGGTATATTAGCCTAGCGTAGGCTTAGACGAGGTATTAGAACTAAACTGTGTTTTGAAAACATCCAATAGGTTCCAGCCACGTCTACGATAAAAAGTCGTAGCTGCAAACCATCGCTGTTATCAGTACTGTGCAGCAGTCGTTCATTCACGCAGGCCCAGGCGGCGACTGCAAAGGACAGAGGTGTACGGCACGCGCCTGTCGCCGCAGGGGAGGTCGCTCCCTGAGCTGTTTTTGTACCGCCGTACTCGGCCTCCACAGCAGCGAGAGCGAGGGTTGCCCGTTATAGTTCCCTGCTGGTGGCTGTGAAGGTTGTGCTGGTGCCGCCGCTGGCGCGTGGTGCTGACGGGCGTGCACGTGTTTGGTTCTACTTGTGTTGTCTAGTACTTTTCTGTACCTAGTTGTGATTTCACTGAAGCGGTTAGCTCACTAGAAAGTAGCAGAGAAGGCATGTTACACGAATGTGATGATTTCTTAATGACATGGTGCAAGGTTTGCCTTAAATATACATATCTATAAAAGCGCTGTCTGTCATAGATATTTTTTTTTCTTACAAATGAAATATAAAATTGCGACTAGAGTGCATGGTATGCACTTAATATATGGCAGCGGAAATAGTCGAAAATTATTGTATTTTCCAACCATTAAATTTCGTGCGCTTTTCTCAATGAATTTCTATCAACTGTGTGCTTGTACGGTTCACATTGCTGAAAGTTTTTGTGGGCTTCACTTCGCAGAAGAGATGGAGTACAGACCGATACTGATGAATATGAAGTATGAAAGCGTCTTACGGTCGTTTATAGTAACGCTATGCAGTTATATGTAGTGTAATAGTAACGCTATGCAGTTATATGTAGTGTGGCCGACGTTGATTGTATCTCTGTGTTGATCGGCCAGTTTAGGAATGGACTTCAATTAAACTAGTAACAATATTATGTGCTTATGCTATCAGATGAGCAATTCAGATCGTTAAGTATTTATACTCGCTCAGCCCAGGAACAGTCGAAAGAGTATGAGGTCTTCTTTCCGCTTTGTAGTGGCCTATCCAGTCGGACCAACTACATACTGTAAATGCCTCTACTATACTGTAAATGCCTATACTGTACAGTAAATGCCTATAGAGGCAAGGATTTCAGGAGATGAACTGCTCTTCTGAAGCAAACTTAAGTTCATTTCAACACACTGAATATTCGCAGTAGATTTTAAAGCAGTGATACTCTAAGAAGCAAAGAAATCACTAGTGAGAAGGAATGTATTTGTAAATCTTAATCGGTAACTATTGTTAAATTTATACAGAACTAGAGCACTCTGAGAGCGCATACCTCCGCCAAGTAAGGCAACGGTATAAAAAATTCAAATTGGATCTGAAATCATAATTTTCTTTGTATAAACGCCAAAATCTAATCATTCGTGCCTCTTTATATTCATAACAGCTTGTTCAATTTTCTTGAAGATCCGTTCATAACTTTTTTAGTTCTACTGTTAACAAACGTTATGATAAACATAAGTCAAACATACAAACGAACAAACTGATCTGCACCAAAATTTGATCATTTATGTCTTCTAACATTACTAACAACCCCTATAAATTTTATAAATATTCATTCATTATTTTTTGAGTTATTTTGCTAACAATCATAAAATTAAAAATAGTGACAAACGAACGAACGAACTAACGTATCATTACCAAAATTTGGTCATTTACTTTTTGTTATATACTTAACAACACATATCAATTTCATCAAAATCCATCCATAATTTTTTGAGTTATGGCATCGAGAAAAATGAGGCAGACAAGCAAACAAACGGATGGGCATATCTTCACCAAAAGTTAATCATCTGTTCCTCCTAACATACCTAACAATCATTGTAAATTTCATTCAAATCGGTTCCTAACTTTTTGAGTTATCTTGGTGACAGACAAACAAACAAACAGACAGACAAACACGACGAAAACATAACCTCCTTGGCTGAGGTAATTAAACATTTTCCATCTAGAACTGCTGTTATTATTTTATTTCCGGGCATCAAGAAGTAACACAGTATGGCACGAGTCCATGATTGATAGATTATATATCTGGAATCATTTAATTTTAATGAACGTATGGTTTCTATCTTGAATAATTAAAATCTTAAATTCCAAAAGAATATGAGTCATGTTCATGTGTTCTAAAAACTCCAATGATAACAATAATAGGGTCAAATGGTTCTTAATTCTAAAAGTGAGAGTTATGTTCTAACAGTGATGTAGATGACACCTGTAGGCGTACACAACAACTTCACTTACCATAGGTTTCTCGTTTATTTTGCTCAGTGCCTTACGTACCTAGCGAATGCTGCCAAGTTCAAGACGCTGTCACGGTTCACATCAACGAGACAGGGTACGAACAAAGTTTTCAGTTCTTTTCATAACCGACGCATTGGTATTGTGATGAGATTGCAATTTGTAATCCTCTATATAAAAAAGAAAAGACCTTTTACATACCTGCGGAAAGAACACAGGTGATATCAAGAATATTATCTTTGATAACAAGAATTGTATCCTCGATGATAGCAAGGATAATGTGACGGAAACACTAAGGATAATGCAAATGACAATAATAAAACTATCGATGAAGACAGCAAGGATAACCTCAAGGTTATGTCCACCAAACTATTGGTGTTAACTGCGAGAATATTCTACACACGCTTTAATTTATCCTAGAAAAATTTTCAGAAGATCTCCCGATTAATGCAGATGCTGGCATACGTGAAAGAAATAACATCTAAAACTTGTTTAAAGCGAACTGGGCCGTGCATATCAGCACGTTCGTAGTATTTGACTGAATATTTGGATTATAAAAGAAAAAGAGAAGCGTGGAGCTTGTATACAGACTATATAAGCGCAAAAACCGGACCGAGTGGGATCACGCGCTAAATGCGTGCAGTCTGTTCGTATAAATGAGTCTTGTCGCTACCATATAAGGGACCACACCAGGGAGTTGCAATTTTTATGTGTAGGTGAATCTTGGCGGCGTAAATATAAATTCATGCACAGCTTGTTGGCTTAGTAATATTTGTGCTTATTGGAATTTACTGAGCAACTACCTCAGCCAAGGAGGTTATGTTTTCGTCGTGTTTGTCTGTCTGTCTGGCTATTTGTCTGTCTGTCACCAAGATAACTCAAAAAGTTATGACCCGATTTGGATAAAATTTACAGGGATTTTTAGGTATGTTAGGAGGAACAGATGATTAACTTTTGCTGAAGATATGTCCATCCGTTTGTTCGATTGTCTGCCTCATTTTTCTCAATGCCATAACTCAAAAAGTTATGGATGGATTTTGATGAAATTAAGACGAGTTGTTGGATATATAACAAAGAGTAAATGACTAAATTTTGGTAATGATCCGTTTGTTCGTTCGTTCGTTTGTCAATGTTTTTAATTTTATGCTTGTTAGCACAATAACTTAAAAAATAATAAATGGATATATATGAAATTTATAGAGATCGTTAGTAATGTAAAGCGACATAAATGATTAAATTATTGTGCAAATCTGTTTGTTCGTTTGCATGTTAGACTCGTGTTTGTCATTACGTTTGTTAACAGTATAACTCAAAAAGTTATGAACGGATCTTCAAGAAAATTGCACAAGCTGTTATTACTATCAGAAGGCACAAAGGATTAGATTTTGGAGTTTAAACAAAGAAAATTATGGTTTCAGAGCCCATTTGAATTTTTTTCTACCGTTGCCTCACTTGCCGGAGGTGAGCGCTCTCAGAGTGCTCTACTTTTACTTTTATTTTCGTAGATAGTTCATTACAGTTATGAATATTCTCATTGCTTAGCTGGTTTTTTATACAACACCATAAATTCTCTACTAGATCCAAGTCTGTTGTTTGGGCAGGCCACGCTACACATGGGACATGATAGCTCTGAAGGCATCTTCTGACTGTGTTCGCCGAGTGCTTCGGAGAATTATTGTCCTGTTGGAATTCGCTCACAAGTTATCATCATAGAGGGCAACAACATGTTCAGGCAACCAATTAAGTTGGTCGTTTAAACGAACCAGAGGCCCTTGACTATGAGCGTCACTATATAATGCCTCTCTTCGCCTGTAAGATGCCTCACAATCCTCATGCTTTTTGTCACAGCGCAAATTGCAATTTCGTTTCTTCTTCGATATCACCCCCTCAAGTCTTGGATACAGCCTCTCAAAACAAATAATTTCTGCCTTTCTCGACTGTGAAAGCTGAATACTTTCCCCCAAGGTCATAACCTTTTTGAATATAGGAATGCTGTGAAATCTGCTTCTAATGCTTCGGATTTCTAAGACTCAATCTTTTCTGTAAGAGATTGCCTCAATACAGTCTGATTTCGGCTATCTCGGACACTGTTAGTTTCAGATGTCTTTGCACAGTCAGTCGAACAGTTTTCTTATAAAATGTGAGTCTTCTACCTACTATTTAATCAGGTAATCCAATACTATTAACGCCCCGTGGCGTGAGACCATCACCCGCGGTAAAGGGGGTGGGGAGGCGGGAAGAGGAGTTTCTAATTCAATTTCGTCATTTTTTTATCTCCAGCTAGCTCAAGATTTTTCGGCATTTTTCACATCTGAGTCAACCAACCTAACTAACTGCCTGAAAAAGATTGTGGTGGTGGCGGCTCAACTCCTTCTGCCGCTTTTTTGGGAGACACACAAACAGTCGTACAACTGAACCGTAAACGTAAACAGTATCACCACTCTCTCGTGATAATCCTGGAATCATATAAGCTTACAGTAAGATTCTCACTCAGAAAAAACAAAGTATTTGGAAAAATAACATATACTGTTAATCGAATCATGGGTAAAGTAGATAGAGAAACATTAGCATGATTAAACGTGCTTTGTTGTCTGAAATGCGGTAAAATCTACTTTGTCAAAAGTTAAACTATAAACTGCGGAGTTTCTTGTTGTAAATTTCGGTTGCTGTAAACTTTTCAAAGTGTCGGTAAAGTATATCGAAAATTGCATCGCTACCTATAATAGTTGAAACCTGTGAAAATTCCATAGAACGAGGGCAATGTTCTGCAGCGTTACCTCAGACCCGTATCATCCTAACTTTTTACTATCTTATAGTGAAGGAACCTGTGGAAATTCTATAGGACTATATAGAGTATTGTTCCTGAATATGATGTCCTCGGACCCGCATCACGCACACTAAAGGTAAAAAATATTCCAAGTCAGGCAGTGAATCCTCTATTTTCGACCTGCGAGCAATAGTAGCTAAGATTTGAACTTGACTCTTTGACTAACTAACGGAGGGACAAGTAAAATTATTACATAGATTACGCTAAAACTTTGCAAATTTTACTTGTTTATTAATTTCAATATTTTTTTATTTGCTTACTTGCTTGTTTTCACACAATCTTCGTTATTATGCAAAGGGACAAATAAACTGAGCACCCAAGTTGGAGGAACATTCTGGCAAAGCAATACCTTTCAGGTGTCAGGAGTCTTAAGTAGCATCGTAAATTGGATACCGATTGCTATTTGCGTCGAGTGTACTAAAGAATTGAAATTCTGGAATTTAAGTCCCGTGACCCGCATTAGCAGCCAAGACGATTAAAGAATAGCGTCGGTCTGCTGTTTTTTGAAGCTAAAAGGAAAATAAAGAAGCAACAACCCCTCGGCAGTACCTTTGTGCCATAAAAATATTCATCTCTGCGTATTGGTAATTTAAATATCTAACATAAAATACTACAGATCCAAGAAAAAAGCAGAAGAAAATGGAACACTTAGGATAGGTTTTTAGTGACCCTACGAGTCACGGGCAATCAAGAGTGGGACTATGTAGAACTGGCCAGAGGCAGTACTGCAAGTAACACCCATAGTCTGGCGGACTCAAAAATGCTGAAAAAGGTTGTTTAATCGACGCTAGAAGTGATGCAGTTAGATGAAGTATGTTTATCACCCCAGAACGAAGTGAGAGAGGTGATAAAGGTCTCGGTGAAGATTTAAGTATATATTTGTATATATTTGTACATTTTCCTATCCACCCAAAAACAGGTAGAAGGAGTTGAGCAATTGTCATAGTTTTTGTAAGAAGTTTGGTGGATTGACTTAGATGTGACCCATACCAAAAACTTAGGCCTAGCTGACCATAAAAAATGATGGCGTTGAATTTTTCTCCACTGGGGCGAATTTGTCTCCACCGCGGCAGATCGTCTTACGCCGCGAGGCGTTCTATTTTTCCTAGTATATTATCAAGGACATAATAGTAGGGGCGTCCTATTCCGCTAACCTTGTTGGACTCAGCATCCATGTAAAAAACTAGGATTTTCTGATCTTAAAAAATGACTTGGTTGAATTTGCCCCCAGCGCGGGTTATGGTCTTACACCACAAGGCGTTCTAGTTTTACATTTATTTTTTCAATCTAGCACAGATGTCTTCATCGGTGACTTGCTCTTTGCAAAAAAGATTTTTTATTTTTCTACACTCATTCAAAACTTTTTTATACAATAAATAGGCAGGAAGAACTGGAATTTAAATGTTTAATGCAAAGATGTAATTTAAAACTTGTTCCAGGAAAATCGGAAATAATATTCTCCTTTGTAAGCTGTCTACTCTTGTCTTGCCTACGCCTAAAACTCTTTAAAAAACAGCACAAAGTATTTGCAGATACTTCGAAGTGTTTTTGCAGAATTGTTTTACGCGCAGAAAGCATCACTTCTGAAAATGGCTATAGAGCTACTCTGGAAGAGAATGGGTGTGTGCTCACCGAAGTATATTGGTAGCAGTACTGGGCCGCTATTAAAATTTTCATTTATGTACAGAAAGAAAACTGCAGCTGTAACGAGTGCAGTGCTTCCCCCTGCAAGAACAGTTTCGGTACTTTTCTTGAAGATCCGTCGCTTTCTTTATACGTTCTGGCAAGCAGTAGGGGACTCGAATACAAAACCAAATAACCCCTATCATCATGAAAATTTGGTCATTTGAGGCTTTTAATCTTTTTAACAAATCCAACAAACTTTAAGACTATCGTTGATCATAGCTTTCGAGTTATGTTTTGACAAACATGCTGAAAAACATTCAGTACAGCTAGTCAAACCCACAAGCGGACGATACGATGATCACCTCGGAAATTTGGTTATCATTTTGTCACTTCTAACATTTTTAACAATTCCAGTAGATTTTAAGATTGAATATCCACTCATGACTATTTGAGTTTTTACTTACAAACGTAAAAACAAACTTTAAGGCAAACAATCGTATAAACAAACAAACAAAAAAAAAATAAAGGACAAAGAGATGATCACAAAATATGGTTATTTGTTCCTAGTAACATTCCTAACAATTCGTGCAAATTTCATGAAAACCCGTCAATAACTTTTGGACTTACGTAACAAAAAGGAGCAGAGAGACAAACGAACTGTTAACTGGACCTTAATCAAAAAGTAATCATGGTTTTCTTCTAACATGCTCAAAAATCTTTGTCAATTTTGTAAATACCGTCCATGCATAATTTTTTGAGTTATCTGTGTGATAGACTGTATAACAAATAAAATATGACAAAAACATACCCTCCATTGTAATCAAAAGTACCCTAAACTCTACTTTGAGTAGACATGACATGTCTTTCAGTGTTAATGGGTATATCCCCTTACAATAGTAAATAATTCGAATAGCATTAAAGGGACAGGGTTCTATGCATTGTACCTCAACGTAGTACATGTAGGTACGTACGTATAAACTTCGTAGTGTTGTGTGATATATGTTCTGTCACTCGCATTTTCCTGAGTAGCTGTAGTAATGCTTACTTTACAGCTCTGTGAAATACTGATTGATAAACATTCAGGAAGTGGAAGCGTGAAATGCCAGTGTCGCCAAGCGCGTGCTGTACTGCCCCTCCTTAAGGCTATTTAAAGACCTGCTACAGCTGAGAGTTCTGCAGCCTGCGCTCGTGAGAGCATAGTACCGGATGTTCTTTTCTGTAGCCCACTTGGATGTCTAAATATGTACTTTCTTGGCTACGAACGAAAAAGAGAGAAGTGTGAACTGCTTTACATTCGCCGGCACGCTGAAACCAGGAATGGCCTATGTAAGACCTAAAATGCCTATTAATTTAGCATATGAACTTATGATAAAATATCTTCTAATTAAGCTATAGGGACCTCAAGCAGGAACGACATACTGTATTAATTTCATGGACGAGAAACACAGATTTGTGGAAAGGAGCCATAGATAGGGACATAAGTTGTCGAATCTAAAAAAAGACACTATAACAACAAGAAACTTGTGAATTTTATAAATAAAAAAACACGTATTTGCGTAGTACACTCAATCTACTACGCGCCAGCTGTCTTGCAGAGTGGACAACTGCGGGGGAGCAGGAGGGGGGTGGGCGTCGGCTCGTGAAGGGGGTGTTATTGAAAGATGCAAAGCCATATTAATCTGGTAAAAGTAACTTTAAAGTAAAAATTACAACTTTTCTGATTTGCTTGCCCATACACTCAGAACTCACTATAACTCTCTAGTCATAGTGATAAATATCAGGAAAATAGAAATTAGTTCTGAGTGTATGAGCGAGCAAATCAGAAAAGTTGTAATTTTGACTTTAAAGTTACTTTAACCAGATTAATATGGCTTTGCATCTTTCAATAACACCCCCTTCACGAGCCGACGCCCACCCCCCTCCTGCTCCCCCGCAGTTGTCCACTCTGCAAGACAACTGGCCTGTAGTAGATTGAGTGTACTACGCAAAGACGTGTTTTTTTATTTATAAAATTCACAAGTTTCTTGATGTAATAGTGATTCTGAATCATACAATCAATGACTTCTTCAAGCAGCTGCCGCGAGGCCCATTACGACTTCCGTACAAAAATCCACGACAGAATTATGGCCAGTGGACCATTAAGACATGGTGTAGTTTCTGGCCGAGACTATTATATAATCTTCGCCAATCCCACAAGCATTTTGTAATTTAAGGGTTTTTCTACTAATGGAATAAATGTTGGGTCCTTATATATTTTTCCTCCTTGGCTTTGGTACAGTTTTATCAACACACAACAATTGTGCTGATCATTTGTTACGCGAATATAGGACGGCTAAGTTTATTTTATTCGACTGACAAAGATATTAACAAATATTCATGAACGTTGTATCGACTCCTTTTTCTAATGTCACCAACAGTTGATAGTGAAGGTTTCCAGCACCTCCTTAAGCGTAACTTTATTGACAGGTAAAATTGCCTTCAAAACCACAAGATTTTTGAGAACCAAATTCCACATTAATAATGCTTATGATGTTCGAAATAAACGTACAAATTATTGTGCTTATTTCGCTGGCAACTAGTAAATATTTTATTCGTTTGTGGTAAGCACAATTACCATGGCAACAATTGCGTTTATGACGTAAGAATTTTGTCCGAAGTGTAGCTTGTGCTTATTCGATTGAAAGTCGTGATTACCATGAGCTTTATTGAAATAATTTTTTACTGGGAACCTTCTAGATTAAGTAGTTGTAGCCGTACTATTGAAATACCCTTCTTACCCCCGTCGTCCGTGCTTCGGCTTACTTTGCTTCTTGTTTTAAATTATGTTTTCACCATCTAGAATATTAATAGTTGCACTCTATTAATTTATCCATTAAATATTAATTCATTGCTTCGTTTCCTGAATTAGAGTGTTTTAACAGATTAAAAAGAGCGAATGATAACTTTTCTGAGTAGAGGCTTTATGTTATAACAGTGTGTACTTGCAAAATTTTGCTGGGTTAGGCTAATTTTATAGGGAACATACTCACGGCCTCAAGTGAATACGATAGGCCTGTACACTGTGAAAGAAGCAAAAGCAAGGCTTAGCTGTAGAAACTTAGGCAGTTAGTCCTAAGATCACACAAAACATTGAGACATCACCAAGACTACCAGCATGGCGGGGGGCGTCCAGTGCTGCTGCTGTCGCTGCTGCTCCTGCATAGACTTTGATTACTACAAAGAGGTCGACAGCTGGATCAAACTCACGCAACTGGTAAGTCAAGGGTTATTTCTGCGTACTGAACTTTCAAGACTCGAGTCAGATGGTATCATAGACACAATCTAATTCTTTTACGTCATACTCACCAGGAGCTACATGCAGTTAAAGCATGGGATTTTGAGTCGTTATTGTAGATAGAAATTCAGGCGGTAATTAATGGTCATCCCATTAGGGTTCAGACTGCTGCCAAACGTATAGAATAAGGTTGAGTTTCAGTAGTGTATAATGTAGCGAGATCGCCGTTTCTGAGGGTAGGTTCCCCTCGCGCCGCCGGGTCTTCGCGCCGCCCCTTCCGGTTTCCCAGGCCCCGCCCACTTCCGGTTTGCGCCCCCCCCCCTGACCCCCGCTAAACCGGTAGTTTATTGGCCGTTACAAACCGGAAGCTCACGCGTGAGAGGAACCGCGAGGGTAGGTTACCCTCAAAAACGGCGATCTCGCTACATTACACACTACTAGTTTCAACCTTTTTAAGCGTATTTCGTATGAGATTACCGCTTAAAACTAAACCAAGTTTACGGCCTAAATCTTGAGTTTACTGCCTGAAACTTGATTGAGAATGGTGAATCGAAAGTTTACAGTTGGAGTTCAGAGCAAGATAAACTTACGGCGGATAAGACATCTGCATCGCTCCGTGAATGTTAAATTTGCCTTTGTTTTTCTGCCATCGATAACGCCACAAGCATCCTGCTGGGCAGCAATGTGTCCCTACGAAACACCGACGTTTTAGTTAATCCGTAAACAAATTACTTCATGGGACGCACTTTGGTTAACATATATATAGAGGTAAAATAAATCTAGCACTCTAGCAGGTTATTATTAATCAAGTGACTTATTACCTCCGCCAAGGAGGTTATGTTTTCGTCGTGTTTGGTTGTCTGTCTGTCACCAAAATAACTCAGAAAGTTCTGAACCGATTTGGACGAAATATACAGGAATTGTTAGGTATAATAGGAGGAACAGATGATTAACTTTTGGTGAAGATATGTCCATCCATTTGTTTGTTTGTCTGCCTCATTTTTCTCAAAGCCATAACTCAAAAAGTTATGGATGGATTTTTATGAAATTAACATGAGTTGTTAGGTATCTACAACGAGTAAATGACCAAATTTTGGTAATGATCCGTTAGTTCGTTTGTTTGTCACTGTTTTTACTTCTGTGATTGTTAGCACAAGAACTAAAAAAAATAATGAATGGATCTTTATGAAATTTATAGGGGTTGTTAATAATGTTGAAAGATATAAATGAATAAATTTTGGTGCAGATCGGTTGGTTCGTTTGTATGTTTGACTCATGGTTGTCATAACGTTTGTTAGCAGTATAACTCAGAAAGTTATGAACGGATCTTGAAGAAAATTGCACAAGTTGTTATTACTATCAAAAGACACAAATGAGTAGATTTTGGAGTTTATACAAAGAAAATTATGGTTTCAGAGCTAATTTGAATTTTTTGCTGTCGGTTGCCTCGCTTGGCGGAGGTATGCGCTCTCAGAGTGCTCTAGTTGTACCTGTTTTTTGCCGGCCTGTATGAGTACCACAATATTTCATTAACGCATCATGTTTCTGTCAGCTTGACTTTTCATTATTGAACGTATGTTGTTTAACTACAGGAGTAACAGAATGGGTGTACATATGTGAGACAAGTCATAGAACCAAAATCCCCATCACCCATCACTAATTATCAATTCCTGCGTTGTGATTCTGTCTTCTGCTTCTACATTTATTTTGGAAATCATATTACCCTTCGTAAAGGTGCAGGATCGCAAGATAGTTTTTTGCCCCACGATTATACGTTTAAGAGTTCTAATGCGTTGCTGTATCCGTTTATGTCGCAAAAAAATACACAGTTTCTAGATTCCTCTTTACTCCAAACTAGAAGAGACGTCTCGACTCTTCACTAGAGTCACTTTCTCAGGCAACTGACTTGCCGGCCAACATTGCAGCTTACACACGCGGTTGTGTATGCAACGGCACAACGGAAATTGCGGATGCTTTGAAATAGGGGCGGGATTTACCCCAAGCGGGTCCCGGGGTAAGTTAAGCTGATGGGGCCCCCAATAACTTTCAAGGTCTTGCTATGGTTGAATAATGAAATACAGCAAGCACATGCCACGTTCTTATGTATTTTTCCTTCCAGAGGGAGCTCAACTTGGCAGAGAGCCAGGAGATATAATTGCCCCAATGCCCCTTAATAAATGTGGCCCTGCTTGGAAATAAATATTGGACAAAAAGAGTATCGTGTGAACCGGCCTTTACAGTGCCTGTGCATTTGCCCTCAGCTGCTAGCTGTGCTGTGCCAGTCGCTGTGCATGAGGTTCGGGATGCCGTACAGCCGCAGCCTCGGTGCCTCCTTCAGCATCTACCTCACCACCTGCTCTGCGGCCATCCTCACCAGCGCCGCGCTGCTTTTCACCTACACCTTCTCCCCCGCCTCTAAGTCTTTAGTGAAGAAGTCTGCTTATGTGAGTAATGAACATCGGGTCGGAATTTCTTGCAGCAAAATATCCCTGCGTATTCTAACCGTGTCTTGCCCGGGCTGTGCTGTTTAGCTACCATACTGGCGGTGGCTAAGTGACGGCAACTCTGCATCGGACGCTAGGAAGACGTGTTCGAGTCTCGAATGCTGGCAACGGACTTACTCTGCGTGAAGCACCTCGAATTCTAGAGTCGAGGGGAAGTATGGGGATGGATTCTCAAACTGACTCTCAACACCGACTGTATCTGCTTTTCATACTACCAGATCTTTAAAATTCGAAAATTAGGGCAAAAAGAAAACATCCTTGGTGGTCAAACAGAAACACAGCTTGACCGTCAAGTTAGGTATAAATGTAGAATTTTATTGCTGAAAGTAGAAGTATAGGTGTTTACCTCCTAGTTACGACTTATCTAGTGCGTGAAAAATAATTATATCATGTTTGGTATCAAATGGAAACTGATCAAAAATGGAATGTAAATATAAAGGTTAAGAGAGATAAAACACAAGTACAGGTTACCTATAGGTCATTTTAGGTCA
The DNA here is from genome assembly GCA_001587735.2 of Parhyale hawaiensis. Classification (NCBI taxonomy): domain Eukaryota; kingdom Metazoa; phylum Arthropoda; class Malacostraca; order Amphipoda; family Hyalidae; genus Parhyale; species Parhyale hawaiensis. The sequence goes on along the minus strand of LQNS02277604.1, from coordinate 383,422 downwards.
CAAAAGGTCAAATGAGGTTGGAATTCAACAGTACTGTGTAAAAGACGTGTAGCATATTTTGCCTGGTATTAAATCGAAGCATTTTATTGTATGAAATATAACTTACTGCGTGATTTTCGATAGTCGCAACAAAAATAGATTGCTTCATCGATGTCAAGTTCGTACAAATATAAATAATGTATTACACATACATGCAATTAAGTTCCAGTATATAAGACCAAAATTCAACATGAAGTCACTTGAAATATGGCTTCTAAAACACAAGTTCATATGTTTTAAGACAAGTATCTAAGACATTAAAAGAGTTCAACATTTTGCACCGTTTCTTACCATTTCAGTGTCATCAGCAGCGCCAGAATTGCGTTGATCATGTTAACACCAGAAGAAGCGGCTGAAGAGGGGCTTGCGGCAGTGCTTAGACAGTTGTGATACACCTCATTTAACTCTACTGAGTGCCTCACATTAGTAGGGTTTTCCTTTACAATATCTAGAACATGCTTGAAGACAGTGCCAGTAGAAGCTGGTTCTTGCTTTCCGGATGTACATCCATGATGCAGCAGCAATATGTCGTTTCGAAACACACGTTGTGCAACAGTCTATCTGATAGTGTGCATCTGCCGCATGCAAGTCGGTAATGGCTTCACTGAACAGAACATGCAGTATATCTCAACTGCGACCTCGTCGCCTCTTTCATCACACACCTTAAGAAACTTTTGTTTCATATCTACTATTTTCAAACAACAATTCTTCTCCATCGTCTTGGATACTTTGGATCATTGTGTAAGCAGTCTTGACTACAGATTAGTTATACTTGTTTCGAAAGTTGAATGCTGGAAAATTATACCTCAGCTCTGGCATTGGGACTTTGCCTAGAGATATACTTGATGCCACGTGCCAGAGCCACCTCGTTCCGTGCGTGGAAGTGGTATACGTAGAAATTTTTAGATTTAAATCCTTTAATAGCTCGTCCTTCTGTTCTACATAATGCGTGTCATATTCAGCAATGCTGGAGGCAGCTACACTTTCTATTTTAGCTTTTCCTCCGTCACTTGAAGGAGCGACTTTGCCACATCGGAAGTAACAATCAGATGAAGCCACACCTGCTACTATCCGAGTCTCTAGTTGATACAATGAAAGCTGAAAATAAGAATGACTGTTGAGTAATATTTCAGGTTACTACATATGGTCAGTTTGTTCAAAGTAGTGCGACAGGATTTCAAGTTAAACATTGTTCAAGTGAATTTATATCCTATCAGAAATTATATATTGCTTTTTACTTCTACCACTGTCTCAGTAATATTATATTATAATTTCTTCGGAACCTGCTTTATACTTTGGAAAGGAGACATGCTCCTGTCATAGCTAAATGTCACTTAAACCTGATCTAACTTTAGACGAAGTTTATATCAATTGTACATACGGACATATGTGTTTAATATATTCAAACAAAGTTGTCAACCTGTAAACACTATCCTCATCACAGACTTAATTGTTACCTAAAATTGAACAATGAGTGTGATACACGACGTTAGTAAAAATATCCAGCGTGTGCCATGGTGGCAGCTGTCAGATTCTTAAGGTATCCATCCTCATCTACAATTTTTAGTAAAAACTTGCTTACACAGTATACCCAAGCTGTTTTATTTAGAGCATGTCATTGTATTTCTTACATTGTGACCAAATTTGACATTTTGCGACCTTAAATGACCTCTAAATGTCCTGTTTGTATCTTATTGTTTTGTGATCCATCATTTGCGTTTAATTTGTCATAAGCTTTAATTTAATACTTAACATGATATGGTTATGCCACTAACTAGATAAGTCATAATTAAGCGGTATTTGAAACAAGTTGGAGTGGCTTATGACGTCAATAGAAAAGCCTCGATCTGTTTTTTTTACAGAAAACTACCAAGAAGCACGTAGCATTATTCTATAGCTACAAGAAAATGGCACCATGCGATACCAAGCTTGATATGCTGTAAGTCTTACTTAAAATCTTGTAAAATTTCCTTTCTTATATGACCATTTACGACCTTAAATGACTTGAAAGTGGCCTCAGCTTGTGTTTTATCTCTTGTCACCTTGACATATGTATTCCATTTTCCACCAGCTTTCATTTGATACCAAACAAGATATGCATGTTTCACAAACTAGAAAAGTCATTATTAAGAGGTACGGTATATGAAAAGGTGGGCGTAGATTATGATGTAAATAAATAAAAAAAAAATGCCTAAAGGTGCCAAAGCGGCACCCGTGAGATTCTTAATGCAGACACCTTATACTTCTCCTTTCAGCAACAAAATTGCATCTACCCGACCTGACGATCAGGCCAGAATTTGTGTCATATCTACCCGACTATTGGAGTAGCCACTCTATGCGAGATAATGATGATTATGAACATCATTATTCTCCTATCGTACGAGGGTTAGTTTTTAAGGTAAGTATTATTTTCAAACTTTGTCGAGGTGGCGCTAACAGTTAGCATTCCGAGCGTGGGCACTGTTTACCTACATCTGTTAGCAAGCCACAGGCACAATTACTAAGATTTCGGACCGTGTTAACGTTTTTTTAGTAGCTACTTAACGTGGCTCCGTTAAAGGAAAGTACGATGACCGTAAAATACGATCGGGGATTCGTTATTTGTGCTACAGACGTGAAGACGGTTGAAATGCGTTGCCATGTTAGGAAAGTTGACGAAAAAAACATCATAACTGGTGAAAAAGTACAGAAGTGGGTGAGAGCATTTAAAGATGGCGACACAAATGTTCACTGTGAGGAACGTTAGGCGGCAGACCTGTAACGTTTGGCGACAAACGTATATGAAGAGGCGATTCAAAAACGGATTCTATGATACAATAAGGGCCTTGATATTGGGGAAAACTACATAAAAGAATCAATTCAGATACACACTTTCATATGAAAATAAAAGTACTCCAAAAATTATACTAGTCACCTTTCATATTAAAATAGAACGCAGTTTAAAAACTACCCTCGCACCTATATCTATAAATACAAGAATGAACCACTGCCGGAAGATCGCACAGAATGATTGATTATGTGAGGGTAAAGTCTTATAAGGTTAGTACAATTCATAAACGATATTGCAAACAGTGCTGTTATTCGTACTAGCAGCCACCGCATTATATTTGGTCTTCATAGAAGTAAGCCATCCAAACTCATGACGTTAATCATAATGGAGAGGATTGATCAGAAATATTGAGACTACCAAAGATAGATACTCCCTCGCGGTAGAGGTAAAGTCAACCTAACTACACCCTCAACTGGGAAACCCACACGCACTGGTTTGTGCTGCGGATGCAGGCCTACTGACCCCAGAGGAGTAAGTGCAGCTGCAGCCGACCGCATGTAATAAAAAGCAATGGTGCCATCTTTACGGAAGGTTCAACGACCCGCACTCCCCTACCCCTCTCATCTCTGACGAAGGTAAGTACCCCCACGGCCGCTCTGCACGCCCACAACTGCTAAGTCAGTGCACTCAGATCAGCAGAAATCTTGCATGCCATGGTATGCATGAAACCTGAGATACAAGGAGTGTGAGCTCAGAACGTAAGCGTGCTGCTATGTTCGTCGTATACATGCAGTAGGACATTTTAATAATTTTTGTAACAGATTGGTCTAAAAAACGGCAGTGAGAGGATTTATGGCGTATTAGGATGTGAAATAATGGCCAGGATAATAAAGATTTCTAAGCTTGACTTGTCCGGACTACAAACCGGAGCGCTGGCATGGCCACTCTGAATGGTGTTTCAAGTGTTGGAAGTAACCCGATGACGCTGAGCCTGATGAAAACTCACGCTTTACGGGGAAAGATCGAGGTTTTGGATGCCATAAGAGTAATCGAGTAACATATAGTGCCTGAAATTCGCTTAAACAGCTCGAAGTGTCGGGCAATTCATGCCTCGAAATCTTAATTTCGCCTGCAGATTGAACGTGACCTGAAATTGGTTATTTCCATTGATATGAACTTAGCCGATTAGCATTAGCTCATCTGAAATTTTCTACTCTTTTATCTGCTGCTGGCCAGAGCTCCTGATCTTATTATATCATTTACCACTAATGTCTACACCATCACTTGACAGGAGATGACGTACCACATCATGTCGAGTTTCTTCTTCCTCACCTCGTCAGCATACCTGTCGTGGGCCGTGCAGTCCGTACTGTGGCCGATCTACATGAACCTCTCCTACGACTCAGCTTATTTACCAATGGCAATATGTTACGTAAGTGATTTATATTTAGAGTATGTTGTGAAACATGGCTGGTAAACTAGAGAAGGGATCCTGAGAACTCAACAGGCAGAACAATTGCAAAACATACAATCGAGAGGAACGAAATTACACGTACTCGTAAAACGTCGCTAAATATGTGTGTCAGCGTTGTACCAATCAAAACGCTTCCTTCATCTTGCAAATGTTGTTTCATGTTAGCAATGATCGGATGAAATTCCATCTATAGTTTGAAATATCGTTTGACAATTGGTTGTCAGACTGAATTTATTATTTATATTATATGACCTGAAAATTTAATATGTTTGGGCACTAAATGCAGTAATACAGCTTAAGCAAGAAAAGGTAGTTGTAACCATTCCGTTCACTGTTTTACAGATATGTGTCATTAATATTAAATGTTAAAAGTAGGTGTATTAAATATCACTTGTCTCTATTTTCTCGCTAAATGTAGATAATTGAAATGAGTCTCAATTTATCTATTCCACCCAATAAGTGCGATAACATAAAATAATTCGCGCGAACAGTCAAATGTTATGAGGTAACATTACCAAATATGTCAATTTACTTTGTTGAGGAAGCAACGAGACTTTGCAAGAAAATTTAGCTCTACATTTAGTAAAGCAGATACATCAGCAGCATTGCTAAATGCCAAACCTCAAGCCCCACGGTGGCAACGGACGTTGCGTGCTGCACAGTAGTGCTGAGGGTCCCGAGAACGATCCCTATAGCCAGGCGCGGTCTTTCTCAAGGGCACCAGGCGAGCTGAATCAGCATAGCTATCGTGGGGGTACATACCTGTGTGGGTAGGGGGGAGTGGGTCGTTGAACCTTCCGTTCGGCGCCATAGTTCCAAGCAACCGGTCATCGGCTGCAGCTGTACTTACTTTTCTGGGGCCAGTTGGCCTATGTCTGCCGCATGAACCAGTGCCTGTGGGGTTCCCAGGAGAGGGTGCAGTCAAAGCTGACTTTACCTTTACTTTGTAGGAAAGGTACGAATACTGTAAACAGGTATTACAATGAGACGAAATGCAAATATGGAGTCACACCCAATCCAGCTTCTGCCTACGTGCTGTTTTGAAGGCTCGCACTCCATAACGGCGTATCGAAGGAGTCGGATAACAGTAACTATAGAGCAATTTTCCTTTTATGTATAAGTAAGTCTCAAATGGAAACGACATATTTAGCTGTTTAGGTGAAAAATCGAAATAAAAAAGTTGAAATTTCTTATTGTCTAGAATTATTCTTCATAATTTTATCTATGAGAATGTGAAAATGGAATAAAAAATGGTAAAATGGCTAGAATTGCTCTTACAATCCTTCATGTGTTTCTTCAGTCAAAGCCCCTAAAAAATTTTCGACTGATTTGTTTCAATTCCAATTTCTGAAATATTACAAACTTCAAAAGGCTATATCTTCGACATTTTTCGACCAATTTTCACCAGTCAAATTGGAAAATGATGGCGTTAGGTATTAGGCCGTAGAATTTCCGTATTTGTTCTCAAGATTTGTTATGTGGGATTTTGGAAAAATTGAAAAAGTCGAAAAATTTACTTATTTTTTTAATTTTTCAAAAATCATAACGAAATTCAAACAAGTGATTCCTAGCAATTGTTTTCGCTTGCATTGCCAATGTTCAGAAGCAAAAAATAAAAACTTTTATCGAAAACTTTTCAAAAATAGCTACTCAAAAATTTTCCCCAAAAATATGAAAATGCTCATAAAAAGTCTTCGAAATTGCCCCTTAAGTATGGTCCCTGACGCTTCTAACAAACCACATACTTGGCAATAACTTACACCGCTGTTTCACTACAACACGTTTCTTTCTCGATGTTGGTGATGTAGTTTCATTTTCTACAATTTAGTTATAGTTATGGTGACCGAAACAATAAATTCGTTACGTTTGTTTAAACAAAAATGATTAAATGCATCTATTTAGGGCAATATGCTGTACATTTTACCAGAAAAAGTTTCAACAATTTAGAAAACTGGACCAACGCTACAGTCTGGCCGGCCTTCCTACTCAGCAGTATCTTAATCAAGTAGCCTGGTTCCCAATTAATCAAATAATGAGGTCCAAAGCATCCTATTCACCAAATAGACACCCACCTTCCTGATTGACACTTGCTTTTAACTTCACACATTGCATGCCACAGGGCCACAAAATGACCAGCGAAAGTGAGTCAGCAGCAATTTTTGATAAAATGTCATTGTCTTACTGCTCTGCGCTGAATTTTAGCGAATATAAGTAATAAAACTGGCATGTATGGTAGAAATAAGCGACGGCAGCGCTGAATTTGTGAAACTTTCTAGTAGGTACTTGCTTGAGATATTGATATTATTGTCAAAAATGCATCGTACGTACGTAACGTCAATGCAGCACAATTTAGCTCCTGCAAGTAAAACAGCTAATTATGAACGTCCGACTGTGAAATGGTGCCAGGGTGTAAGAGTTGACCCACAAATCTGCCCATATTTGGCTGCAATAAAAGCTGAAAATATTCCCTCGCTACGCAGAAATTTATGTACAAAATTAGACGGAATAAACAATTAATAAACGAAATCAACAATAAATTAGGCGAATAATGAACAATAACTGTTCTGGACTCAAGGCCTCGGAAATTCTCGCCGTGGAAGCTGTGCACTAGAGTGCAGAATAGCACAGCTTCCACGGCAAGAATTTCTGAGGCTTTGAGCCCAGAACAGACATTGCGAACAAACCAGAGTGCTTGCGGAAATACACAGGCAGCAGTATAGCTGCCTGTGTATTTCTGGAAGCACTCCAGTTGTGTTCACCGGATGAGAGCCAAGTTTAACACATCCTTCTGAAAATTTTCATTCGGGTTGTTGCCCCACAGTAGTTTATCAACTTAATCATCAATGTTTTCGTGCACTTCTATCATCCATATTATATTTCAGGTCCTTGGCGGGGTGATGGGCATCATCCACGCTGTGGAGGCCATCCGTGCTTCCAAACTAAGAAAATGAAACTCTCCTGGAACGCATTAAGTGTTCTACTTGCCGCTCCCTTCTGTGATAAGTGTAGCCTCACCCTCGGGAGGCATATGAGGTCATCACCAGCCATAAAATGTTCATATGCTTATTGGAGTGTGGCAGAAATAAAACCCACAATATGTCATATCGAGCGCAAGAGGCTCACAATCCTACCACCCAATCTTGTTATTCGTTTGAAATTGTGGTAGCTCGAGGGCAATACATTGTGGCACAAGCCAGGAGAACTCCATTTTGTAAAACTTTGTAATATTTTGTTCGTGTTGTGTTTCTTGTAAATGTAAGGCTTCCTTGCCAAAACGTTGATATAGTTGTATGCGGTTGTGAAAACCACAGTGTTTTGAAACTGTTTGCTGTATGAGCTGGAGAAGTAAAAATTGGATCTCCTGGATATTGTAAAACTTATTTTTGTCTTGCATATGTAATACATATGTTTCAAATCAACATGTTGATATGATACAATGTTATTTATCTCAAATATACAATATGATACACAATGAAATAAAAATTAAATATGTAGAATATAAATTATGAAAAAAATAATGACATTTATATGCTTTCTAATAGTACTTGATGTGAACTGGCTTATACTCGTCAGTTTTGTGATGACCGTCTTATTCGCTTGCGATCCATGACTAATGGTATCGTTTCCTTGTTCAAATACCAATAAATTTAACAAAATATCCTCATAAATCGAGACAGAGACAAATAATGTCGGGGAGTAAAGAATAATCCAAGTGGATTAAATACCCACACCTTTAGTTGAGAAAGAAAAACTGCGTTCGTTTAGAACGATCAGTTTGCATGCGGTTGTAAAAACGATACATGCGTCATCAATTGGCAGGCCAGTTAAATCCAAAAAGTTCGACTCGTCCGGAATTCCAAACTTGTGTTTCGACCCGTTCAATCGAGTTTCAGGCTTTAACCCGTTCAGGCTTTAACCGATTAAAAGCCGATTAATTTTGAGACTTCCTGAAGGCTGACTATTGCTCCGTAACCTGAAGCTTGCAGCAGACTGAACATTAAGGGTCGGGTTGCTTTTAAAACACCTGCAACACGATGCAAAGAGAAGAAGCCAATGATCCTGTCTGAAATTTCTACCTTAGAGCTTGATTTTACCACATTAGGCGATGGTTCGTTTAATTTCAGAGCCTAATCTCCTCAAGACGTGATAGTGTCGCTGTTACAGAGCTCTCTGGCGGCCGTGGCGATTAGTAAGCTGCGCATCAGAATATTTCATATAGTCCAGGTTCTAGAGGTGCGTCTGTGTACATTTCTCTCTCACGGCTCTACCATGTATTTTTCTATTCTATGTGATGAGGACATTAAAAAAAGTCGGGTAGAGCTTTCGCAACTGGTACATTTTTGAGGGGGGCAAAAGGGGCACAAAGTTATCAATTGTTGACTGATTGTTCTGAAATTTTCTCAGAATGCGTATTTTTAAAAAAAGAACACATTTTGTTCCTACAACTTTTTTCAATTTAGGCCTTAGTTTTTAAGATAATGGGATTTATATATAAATACATATGTATATTTTGGAAATTTCAAACGAAGAGAACTCAAGGAGTTTTCATGCTAGAATAAAAACAATGACAATTTTGAAATCCTAGACACATTCCTAACAAAACCATAGAGCTGGAGTTTCTATTTTTGCCCTCATAATATTTTTGATCACAGCTCAAAACCCAATCCCTTAATAGTTTTTATCCCTATATTTTATTAAGCTATCGCAAAATAGAAATAGAAAATGGACAATTCAGCTGTGATAAAAAATATTTTTAGGCCAAAATTAGAGAATCCAGCTCTATCATTTTGTTAGGAATGTTTCAAGGATTCCAAAACTGTCATTGTTTTTATTCTAGCATAAAAACTCATTGAGTTCTATTCGTTTGAAATTTCCAAAGTATATATAAACTCCATTATCTCAAAAACTAAGGCCTAAATCGAAAAAGCTGTATGAACAAAATGTGTTTCTTTTTCAAAAATACATATTCTTAGAAAGTTTAAGAACAATCAGTGAACAATTAATAATTTTTTGCCCCCCCCCCTTGCCCCCTCAAAGATGTACCAGTTGCGAAAGTTCTACTCGATTTTTTTTAATATCCTCAGCATATGAGACTGGAAAATACATGGTAGAGCCGTGAAAGAGAAATGTACACAGACTCCCCAGACTCCTCCCTAGAGCCTGAACTAATAAGGACGTTGTCACATTTGTTCAGGCCGAACGGAACATTCGTCCTACTGACTGAGAACTCCAGTACTCGCTTTATTTCTAATTTCAGCAACTGTGAAAGTATTTCCAGGCACGGAGATAAGATGTCAGTAAATTTATGTCTTCTAAAGTCCAGTGCCAACCTAACAACTATCGCTGCCGATTGCAGCCTAGAGGCAGAACGTATCCGTTTACGTAACCGTGGCACGGCTTCATCTTGCGTCAAATTCAACTGTATAAAACAACGTTGAAGAGCTAAGTCTCTACTGCAATGCTTACGAAATAGCAGGTGGCAATGGTAAATTTTCAACTATCGCTTCTAATTATGAGCAGTTTAAGTAAAAAAAAATATTTTAAAAATGAGTCCATATGTTCATAGACGTCAAACTGGAGTCACGACCTGGACTACGCAGTCGGATTAGTGGAGTTGGTTTTCAGCTGCTAGAGGCTACGAAAGTTGTTACGTGAGCACCAGGTTTAAATTTGAGATAGTCTTAAGGTTGAGTAATGCAACTTTATATATTTTATCTAGTGGTTGATGTGTATGCTGCTTAAGCGGAGCAAAATATTTAAAATTACATACCGTGTGAAGGTACAACTGTGAGTGTCTCAGAAGGACCCAGCTATTGCCCTTTCTCAATGTCTGTAATTAGGTCAAAGTTGCCAGAGATTGGGCAGCAAAATTAAGTCCGTGAGATAATACTTGTCTGAAATTTTGGACTAATAAGCTGGGGCATCCTTGTTGAGTCGGGTTTTAGACGTTAACCGTCAATCGAATATTCTTGAAACTCCTTAAAACGCATTCCTGCACGAAAAATGGGTGTTTAGCCATCTGAAGGACGTGTTCACTTTCTAGGAAATTCATTGTGCATCTGTGCTCAATTTGAGTTTTCTGTGTGACTAAGAAATATTAGATCGAACACTTCCTGGACTTAGGGCGGCGAAATTGTCACCCCCGGAAGTCGCTGAGCTCACGACGTGCTGAGTTCGTATATAAACAGCAGAAATGGGTAGGGCTCCTAGCGTTGTGATTCACTCCAAATTTGAAGAATGTTGTAAAGTTTACTAGTGACACTTTCTAAGCAAACTAATTTGACGCCTGACATTCTAGAACATCATTTCATCGATACACAGTAGTGTGTGTAAAATTGTTAACTGTGAAGTCAGTTGGTAATTAAGTTAGTGTCACTGGTGAAATTTTTGCTACCTTTTTCTAATGTCAAGTAATTTAGAAAGTGAATATTGGGCATATTGTTGCAAATTCTCATACACAAATAGCTCACTATATTCATCATTTCATGAAATCGTCAATTGGTACAAAAAGAAATTATAAAAAATCGCATACAATAGAAAAACGCGCTTAGATTATTTTCCTCATTCTTCAGAGAATTGATTATTCAAATATCGCAAGAGCTGAAGTTCACCCATGACCCCTGTTAATTACGAGCATGACACTGGAACTACAAATCTCACAATGATTTCGGAGCAGAACTGAGTTATTGACAGGAGCAGCTCCTGCTGAAGACCTTAAGCATCTCTCTGAAGTCAAAAGCACACGAGAGGAGAAACACGGGAACGTTTCTTCCTACTCTTCCCACTCCGTCACCGCAGGTGCAGCGTCGATTTGCCTTGTGTTATGTAGCGCAAAAATTACCTAAAATCTGAACCACCAATGTAGTTCTTCCGTTGCAATAACTGCCACTTGCAGTGTTTTGAATGTCCCTCTTGATTTTGAGTGAATTTCAATTTGCAACGTGTGTAGCTGGCTTATGTGACCAGAAAAACTTTCTTATTTGACTCTCAGGTCAAGTGAGGCTGAGCGCTCTATAGGTTTGACTCTATAAATCGATTGTGCCTTGCATATTAGTGATCAGTGTAGTGCTCACTTGAAATCATTAACTGTTGACATCATCTGAGTGCCTGTAGCATCTGCTGACACAATATTTAACTATAATCTAAGCTGTGCGGACTCAGTAGCGCTACTGATATCTACGTATATACTTATAACGTTACAGCGTCCGTGACTGTGTTGCATTACTCAATGGTGGGTCTGCTTATGGATGGCGAGACTTCACAGAGACATTGTAAACTAGAATTGTACACCAAGAACACATATCTCCGCCAAGCAAGGCAATGCTAGTAGACAGAATGGTAGACAGACGGACAGATAGACAAAAGGAGCAACAAACGGACTGACGGATCATTACTATGATTTAACCGTGTGGTCGTCGTGACAGTTTCTGAAGATGTCATGAAGTTCCGTTTACAGCTTTTTGAGACATAATGCCAACAGCCACGGAAACAACCCCCAGCAGGGACATAACGGATATGTCCTTTCTTTGTCTGTGACCGAAAAAAGGATACATTCTCTTGTGTACCATATAGCGTTTCACTCGTTTAATGTTTACATGAGTAGTAAATAAAGTTTGTTATTATGGTTGTTATTATTACTATCATTATAACCTCCTGGTCCGAGATATTATAAATAATACGCCAGAATAATGCCAACTGACATATGAGAAACCTATTAACTGATCCGTAATAAGGAGAGCAGTGATAGAAAATGGTTACTGTACATTTCTAGTAATTTCGAATCCTTCTAGCGTTAGTGCTTTTACACGATCTAATTTACAGCGTCTGCATGGCTGCTGTATTCTGATCCTGATATTGTTCTACAAGCCCCGTAAGCCGATGAGGCAAGATGAGCTCCGCCCTCAACGAAAACCTAGTTAACGTAAACATCTACAATACGTTTACATTAAAACCCCGGTAATGCGGGAAGCACGGGGAATGGCCGGGATCGCCGGGATTCCGGACTAAACGGGTACTTTCAGATTTGTCAAAAACTTCGGTGTACCGGCACTATGCGGGATCATAGGTCGAATTTCCAGATATCAAATCCACCTACGCCGGCAATTGAACGTGGCGCGTCTGTGCCGGCTTACAGGGGTACTTTCCAGCACTTTCAGAGACATACTTGCTGCAATTTAGCAGAAATGACAACTTGCAGGACTACGTTTCGGCAAGACAACCGATCCGGCATTTTTCCAATTATCCGGCAAGAACACTTTGTGCCATATTACACTTAGGCAAATCACAAAAGTGCCGTACTAAGAGGGTTTCCGGAATGCCGAAGGCTAGATAATCTACTTGTTTTTCCCTTAGTTAGCACGTTCATAGACGAAGAAAAACGCAGACGGGCAGTTATTCAGTATTTTTGTAAAAATATTGCGGCTGAATGATAACGTAACAGTCGTCTGTTTGTTGTTTTTATCATAAGTTGTTATACAGGACACGGGTTTCATCTACATAACTCCACCCACTTGAAATAGAGTTGACACTCAACGGCTAGAAAACTTAGAACCCGAAGAATTTTTAAAATAAATCACTCAGAGAGTCATTCTACTTTCTAAGATGTTAAGAATATACAATACATAGCCTCAATTAAATTTACGACCTATCCACTAAATAATAATACACAGTTATTGATAGGCTGTCTACTTGCTTGCTTATTATTTAGTTGGTCCTTCTCTCCATCATTCTCATATGGATGTAGCCCTCGGAGGTACGATGACAAATACAGTTTCCAAAACATTTGCTCGAAAATTGAAGTGCTACATATATGAGGCTTATTTCGCTTTGAAAAGTGGCGTAATTGGTACTCACCATGATATTATTCTGCTCAGGGTTACATACGTGCATCCCACCGTCCAACCATCTGTACGTTTTGCCTTCAGCATTAGATAAGGGAAAATTCAACTTACAGCATGCTCTGATTATGGCTAGGAGGATTTTCAAACACAGCTGTATTTTCTCGCCTCTTGAAAAATTTTCAGTCAGTTGAGAGGTGATGTTCATAGTATTCGTTTCATTGATAACTATTTTCACATTTTTTAAAATACTAGTGCATCCGCTCGTGAAAGAATTCTCGCAGTAATCGATATTTTTTATTGATATAGGGCGCTGCGGAATCTTCTCTTCTATATTGCTTGTAGTATCTTTGCATTCACGATAGATTTCCCGATTGTATAGATAATTTCATCTTCATGCCATTTGTAAAATTTACTCCTTATATTTTATTCCATAAAACATGTTACGCTATAAAATAAATTTCATTATCCTTTGCCTTTACCTACTTGCGTATTATCACGTCACGCCAGGTGCCCACTCACCATCACGCCGCTCCGAGAACAATATAGTCACCCCTAACGACAGTCAGTAGGCCTAGCACTACTGGGTCTGTCGCGCTGCCATCTCGTTTCCAGTGCGTAGGCTTACGCCGCCGGGTGGCGAATTTTTTTCCTGAACCTTTCAGCAAGTACATTCTCAAGGCAGCCAATGGCGTGGCAGGTCACAGGCCACAGTGGGAGGGGCGAAGGGTGATGCTCAGTGATGGTGTTGCACTCTGATGCATACTCTGAAAACACTATGT
>LQNS02277604.1:327818-346674 GCA_001587735.2 Parhyale hawaiensis | reverse complement strand
ATAACAGACGGTATTTTAGACGTGCAACAGGTGACGGGCTGAACCCGAGATTTGTCAAAATATCTGTAAAGCATGGGGGGAGGTAGCGTAATGGTGTGGGGCATGTTTTCATCTGAAGGAATTGGACTGTTGGTGGCCATTAAAGTAACTTTCAATGCTAATGTGTATCTCAATCTTGTACAGCAACATGTTATCCCATCTTACGATCATCACCAAACCAGCCAGCAATTTTTATGCAGGACAATGCTCCGTGCCATACTGCAAAGAAAGTGAAGGAATATTTTGTGGAAGAGCATATCGAAGTCATGAAGTGGCCTGCCCAAAGCCCGGACCTTAATCCTATTTTCAATTTATGAAAAATTATAATTATAGGTGACAGTGTAAGAGAACGACAACCATCAATAGTAAAGGATCTTTGGACTAAAATTGAAGAGGAATGGAAATAAATAAGTCCAGAGTTTAGTAAGAAACTTGTGATGTCGTGTAATCGTCGCTGGGCTAAAGTTATTGAAAATAAAGGTTTTAGTACTCCATACTAATTGTTTTAAACCTAAAATTGACCTTTATTCCATGTTATTTGTTTGTAAAATAGTATTCAGAGACGATCGTTCTTTTATTTTGCACTGTTCAATTTTTATTATTGTTTGTTAGATTGCTCTAGTGTATTAGATATAGTTATGTTTGTCCTGATATTTTGTAGAAATATGTTAAATACATTCCTTAGGGCCCCATCAAAAGATTCATTAACGTAGTCTACATGGTTAACCTTTATTTTCAAAAAATTAAAATCGTTCTCTTATTTTGCCCGCTAGTGTATGTATGTATGTCGTTTATGATAGAAATAAAAATGAGTATGCGCATAGCTAGAGGACTGATTGAAATAAATTTCTTAGTACTGATTAGTGCATATCTATTGTAGCTCTCATCGTACCGCAGAAAATCAACACTTTGCTGAATATCCAGATTTTCACCTCCCACTATGCAAGATATCTCAGAATCCTCACACAGATCTTCATATTTTTCAAACAAAAGGTGCGTGTTTCCAATAGAAATATGACTCGCCGTCTGAAGTAGTTCTAAGACATTCGGACATTTCTTTACAAAATCTTCACAGCATTGTCGACTTATAATCACAGAAAACGTTTTCTGTTAACTTTGCAATGAATTTCAGGAGTTGGAAACAGCCTGATGGGAGATATATCGTTTGTGTACCTTTACCCACGATTGCAAAATCACCGTTCTCATCTTCCGCAATTTTAACACACTCATGCTCACGAGCCATGTTGCACGAGTCTGTTGGGAAAAGTAAAAAATATTTACCTCCGCCAAGGAGGTTATGTTTGTCGTGTTTGTTTGTCTGTCTGTTTGTCTCTCTGTCTGTCTGTCACCAAGATAACTCAAAAAGTTATGAACCGATTTGGATGAAATTTACAGGGATTTTTAGGTATGTTAGGAGGAACAGATGATTAACTTTTGGTGTAGATATGTCCATCCGTTTGTTTGTTTGTCTGCATTATTTTTCTCGATGCCATAACTCAAAAAGTTATCAATGGATTTTGATGAAATTAATATGAGTTGTTAGTTATCTAACAAAGAGTAGATGACCAAATTTTGGTAATGGTCCGTTTGTTCGTTCGATTGTCACTGTTTTTAATTTTATGCTTGTTAGTACATTACCTCAAAAAATAAAGAATGGATCTTTATGAAATTTATAGGAGTTGCTAGTAATGCTAAAAGGCATAAATGATCAAATTTTGGTGCAGATCTGTCGGTTTGTTTGTATGTTTAACTCATATTTGTCACAACGTTTGTTAACAGTATAACTCAAAAAGTTATGAACGGATCTTCAAAAAAATTGAACAAGCTGTTATTGATGTAAAAAGGCACAAATGATTAGATTTTGGAGTTGATGCAAAGAAAATTATGGATTCAGAGCCAATTTGAATTTTTGCTACCGTTGGCTCACTTGGCGGAGGTATGCGCTCTCAGAGTGCTCTAGTTCGGTTATATAATCCTATATAGTGCTATCTCACAACTCTTTTCGTCTTGTCCAATCAGATTCATGAGAGGTGACGCTAGCCCGCTATAAGGGTGGAGCAAATATCGAATTCCATACCCAGGTATGATCACGTATGAACCTGTACATCTTTGTGCAATCTGGTTAGATATGGTTATATCCTACTCTATCTAATCAATGGAACATAGACGTTTCATAGCTTTTTCACATATGAGTGGGTATGTTTCTTAGGTAGCAGAAATTTTCTTCGATGTATACCTCTAAGATATACCCACAAACTCATGAAAATCTGTATGTATGTTCTTACCTATCAAGGTCTTCGATAAAAATATATCTCAATATCACTAAGTGTTATCTTTGCATATGCTTAGTGTTTTATCATATTCCAGAGAGTAGAGCATCCCTACCTTGTGGAATTTTTCAATACATGGCGGGTATACACTATATTATCCAAATTTTTTAATTGTTTAGACTAATATGCATATCACGTTAGGACATGACTCTTGTGTGAGACACTCTGAAGAAAAAACAATGGCACATATGCTGCTGACCACGCTCATACAAGCTCGCGTCCTAATCGTTCGTAGTATGTAGGAGTAGGAACTTACGTTAGGTAGGATAGGATAGGTAGGACGCATCCCTAGGAGTTCGCGGTTGAAGCTCGCGATACCTACCGCGTCACCTAGGTGCGATATGAGCGTGGTCAGCAGCATATGTGCCATCGTTTTTTCTTCAAAGTGTCTCACACATGAGTCATGTCCTGACGTGATAGGCATTTTAGTCTAAACAAGTCGAAAATTTGGATAATATAGTGTATTCCCGCAATGTATTGAAAAATTCCACAAGGTAGGGTTGCTCTACTCTCTGGAATATGATAAAACACTAAACATATGCAAACATAACACTGAGTGATATTGAGATATATTTTTATCGAAGACCTTGATAGGTAAGAACATACATACAGATTTTCATGAGTTTGTGGGTAGATCTTAAATGTATACATCGAAGAAAATTTTTGCTACCTAAGAAACATACCCACTCATATGTGAAAAAGCTATGAAACGTTTATGTTCCATTGATTGGATAGTGTAGGATATAACCATATCTAACCAGATTGCACAAAGATGTACGGGTTCATACGTGACCATACCTGTGTATGTAAATGGATAGTTGCTCCACCCTTCCAGCGTGCTAGCGTCACTTCTCATGTATCTGATTGGACAAGAGGAAGAGAATTGCTAGATAGCACTAGATAGGATTATATCAACGAAATATTTTTGAATTTTCCCAATAGTCGCGTGCAACATGGCTCCACTCGTACTCACACAATTTTAACGCCTTCTACTCTTGCCACTAAAACGTTAGCACCCATTTCCATGTGTTTGCTATATAGAGGGTAGTCCGACAAAGGTTGAGGACTTTAAGTAACGTTTCAATTGTCTTAACGTTTTCTGTGAATATAAGTCGAGAACGTGTGAAGTTTTGTGAAGAAATGTTCGAATGTCTTAGAGGTACTGTACGTCAGAGAGTGAGTCATATTTCTATTGGAAACGCGCACCTTTTGTTTGAAAAATATGAAGATCTGTGTGAGGATTCTGAGATGCCTTGCATAGTGGGAGGTGAAAATCTGGACATTCAGCAAAGTGATGGTTTTCTGCGATACGATGAAGGTTACAATAGATTTGCACTGATCAGTACTAAGAAATTTATTTCAATCAGTGCTCTATCTATGCGCATACTCATTTTTATTTCTACCTTAAACCACACATTTTACTTGTATGTGGAACAGGGTGTATCAAAGTTGAAACTTGCACGGAAGCCAACATCCGTGGGTGTGACATTTTTGAAGCAGGGATCAGCCCATAATAATGAGTATATACTCACTGCTGAAGATTTGACGAGGATTTATGCGATGAACAAAAATATTCTCGCATACAGTGAAGTTGGAGGTGCAGCAATAGTTAAGAGCAGAAGAGGTATGGCATTTATAATAACCGCTGGTGAAGATGGAAACTCCAAAGGGATCATCATATCAGATAATTCGGTGTTACCAGGGCTGGGTACATTGATCTATGCCACAACGCCGGAAACTGATGCGGGTGAAGATGATGAAAACAGAAGTGTAGACCATGAAAATCAAGAGAATGTGAAGTATTCATCACTGCGAGGTTTAAAGCGTCCTCGATTTGACGTTGAAACAGTCAATCCCTTAAAAGTGAGTCGTGTAGATAGTGAGCGTGATATTATAGTGAAAAATTGGGCAATCAAATTAGGGAAAAAATCCCCTTTTGATAGAGAAAGAGGAATTGGAGGACATGAATAAGGGATTGGGTGCGAAACTTACGCGGTGTGAGATTGTAGAGAAGAAGTTGACGGCTAAAATTAGGGAAAATAGTTGTTTTATGATGGAGAATGAGGAACTGAAGGAGGTGAAGGAAGAATTGACGAGGAAATTTACGCGGTTAAATGAGATATTAACAAATTCACAAGAACGTGAACTTCTTTGTAAACGTCTTACTAATGGCTGTAAGATGTATATTTTGTAAGGTAATGAGCATAATTTAAAATTAAAGCTAACATGAAGGATAAGAGATTATAACGGTCAGACATGAAGCTTGGTAATAGAAACAATTCAGCAATAATTTTTTTTTCAAGTTGAGATGGTGTATAGGCGTATGTCTGGGAGATATTGTTCTGATAATTTTAATGTCTGTTCGGTTCATGACACTATACAGGTTAGGTCAGGATCATGGTAGAAATTACGTTTCTTATGCATATGTCATCAGACTAGGATAGAGTAATGAGAGGAGCATATGTGAAGTTAGTTATAAATGATATGGATTAAAGCTAGTGTGATATAATGTGGTAATGCTAATCTCTCTCAATATGGTAAAATATAAGGATGTTTGAATGCTTAGGGGACAGCAAGCTGTGGTATGTTAAGTATTGCAAATACTTGAAGATGTAATAAAGAAAAAAATTATGTAAGTAAAATTAGTTATGTAAACAAGTTTAACTAACCTAAACCATTAGACCTAAGCGCGCTTGGTTCTAGAATGAGATTGTGATTGTTTGAGGTAGATATACATTCTTGTGGCATCGCTCATGCGATGACCAATAAAACTTGAAACACTTACACCTTGAAATTTTTAGTTGAAAATAAAAAATATTTGTCAAACCAATAGCAAACTCCTACTTTGAATAGAAATACGTTCATATTGAGTGAGAGAATAGATTTATATGATTTAATAACGATTGGTGTGGAAAGAACAGTGGCGATTTGTTGATAATGTCTAGAACTGCGATTTATAATGAAGATAATTCCTGGAGTAGGATTCACTTTGTTCATTAAACGTAGGAAAATAATGAAAAACGTGCGTAATCTAATAAAATAGCGAATTTACTGTAAAAATTCAAAGCTCCACGCTGAAACCGTACATTTGTATCATAAAATTAGAAGTTCTTTTCCATTATACCACTTAGCAAAAAAAAAAAAAACTAATATATTCCAAAACGCGAAAACATAAGTAGAGACCGAAAACCTACTGCTATCATGCAAACCTATAGCGCACATGAGTAATGTAAGTGGAGACCTGCACTGTAGTGATGAGTCGCTGCTTTCTCTCGCCAGCGAGCATGTGTGGTGGTTATGCACTATGTAGTGAAGACTCGTCCCTAGCAATCGCCTACATATGCTGTTAAAGCGGATACGTGCAATCTAGAGATGAGTCGTTACCACCTCTCTCGCTCGTTGCTGGAATATATGAAAATTTTTAAGAATAAACTGCTGCCTCCTAAGAGTTTCCGATAATGAGCAGGCAATTTAGCATAGAGGGAGGGTTATATATAAACTTGGGGGTGACAGTTGGATATAATAAAGAAATGTGAGGGATAAATATGATTATAGGAAGATAGAACTACTGTACATATCATCTAATCGTTGTCTTGAGATAAGTGCATAAAAAATAAATGGTCCGGGAGGTGACATATGAAGACCAGCAATATTTTAGCATCATAAATTGTAGGAAGATGGTGAAAATAATTAAGGGGCTCTGTGATAATTTTCTCCAAGAACCTATAAAAAATTAAATGCTGGGTGTTTCATAAACAAATATGAGAGAAATTTCAACCGTGATGGTGAAATATTCATTAAATAACAAAAAATGCTAAAATTATTTAGTACTACTTAATAGCTTTCTGTTCGGTGAATGAATACAAAATAAGGGTATAGTAACTGAAATGTCAGATGGGAGTGGTACAATGTTGAAAATTAGCGGGAAATTCGAATTGGTAGAAAATTCGAACTGGCAGAAACTTTGGCAATAAACGTATACCAGTTAGTCGTTTTCTATTGACTAAATATAAAGAAAATAGGCGTATAGTAAGTGAAGTTCAATACGGCAGCAGTATAAAGCCGAAAATGAGCGGCAAATTTAAACTTGACGCAAATTCGAAAATAATCAAGTATCAACCTCTGTAGTTTTCTTTATGACTCAAAGAAAATAATATTGCTAGGGTGGGGGTTGATCCTATATGGTAGGAAATACAAAAAATCTAGGATTGTGCCCTTATATATTCGAAAATTTGTTGGAAATTTGAAAAAGGGGAAAATTTGAAAATATATCAGTATATCCTGATAGTTTCCTGTTGGGTAAGTGTATAGAAAATTGGGGGGATGGACAGACTCATGCCAACCTGAGAGAAATTTCAGTATGATTATATATCAGAACGTTAAATGTGCACTCCATAAAAGAATATAAGAATATAGCAAAATGTCTCCTCTCGTCATTTTCTTAAACCATGGATAGGAAATTTGGGTGTGATGTAAGAGAATGAACAGGGAGAGTCAGTCAGTGAGTTGCAGGGCCAATATAAAGCTGCGAGATACAAGTACAATCAACTCGGGATAAGTCAACAGTAAATAAAGAGTTAAGCGCTATATGTGAAATAAAGGGTTAAGCGTTGTAGATGGTGAATGGAAGGGTTAAGTGGTCATAAGGATTAATTCCTACCTATCGATACGAGTCATAAACAGAGATAAGTTTGGAGAGATGCGGATTGTCACATAAGAGTCTTCCGTCTTAGAGGGATAATAGCTTCAACCAGAAGGGGCGCAGTAAAAGGATTGGGCGATATGGATCAATTGGGGAGTTGCAGAGTTATGAAATATGGAGTATGGAGCAAGTACAAGCAATATGGAATAATTGGAATGATAAATGATAAATAAAATAAATTGTTAAGCAATGTTGTGTGAAACGGATAAGCGTTGTGAATGGCGGGTCAAGCATGATATGCAATAAGAGTCATAAACGTAGTTAAGATTGGTTAGTGGAGGACTGGAGGCAGCGTTCGGTCGTGGCGGAGCGTGTAGCAGGAGGCGGAAACCTCACCCACAGCTCGCTACACAGAGGCGGAGCTACAGGAGGAGGCTGAGCTACAGCCTAGGAGGAGTTGGAGCTGCAGGAGGAGGTGAAGCTGCAGGAGGAAGCGGTGCTACAGGAGGCGGTGGAGATCCCGCCCCTGCTCGCTAAACAGAGGCGGTGTTACAGGTGCGAGGCGCCCGGCTCGGGTGGACCTTGCTGACGCGGTAGGCAGAGGTTACCAGCGCGGCGAGTAAGCGCGGTGGGTATAGGCTGCCGACGCGAGAGGGCGGAGACAGAAGTTGCCTGCACGACGGGTATAGGCTGGCGGCGCTAGAAGGTGGATGACGGAGGTTGGCCGCTTACCGCTTGGGTTGCCAGATGTTATTGTGCGGCTGCCAGATGTGTAATGCGGGGAAATGTATAAAACCTTATTTCGTAATCATTTTTAGCTCTATCTGTATTGTATTCATGTTGAATTTTGTTTTTGTAAGAATATTAGTATTTCTTTAATGATAAGGCCTTTTACCAATGGTAAAACTAAAAATGATCGGTTTATAATATGATATGGCTTTAGAAATAAATGCAATAAATAGATGTACACTGTTTAAGCACCCATGCTTCTGCTAATAAACATGAAATAAATGATTTCACATTTAATTATCCTTATCAATAGCTACTACCCTTCAAGAGCGCGCACTAAACCAGTTGCTGAGGTCAGTTTTCGAGCCAGGTATGAAAAGGTTAGCCTAATTGTGTGAGGCTTTGGTCCAACCGAGTCGACTGGTCAGTTCCTTGATAATGGGAAGTATCGCAGACCTAACACCGCATAAAGGTTGGTGCTGATGCAATAGAGCGGCAGGTGTTAGCTAGGAGAGAGACATGTGGACCAGTTTTCGAGCCAGGTATAAAAAGGTTATCCTAATTGCCTCAACATGCATGGGAGATGGTCACATTCCACGCAAGAAATTAATGCGTGGGTTGGAGGGATTGGATGTGATGCTATGTTAACAGCCGTCTCATGGAAGGCTTAATTGGTCAGGCGGTATTTGCCCGTTAGTGCCCGAGGCTACGTATGGGAACTTCCCTAACCAGTAAGGTAAAAAAAATATATAACCGGACCCGAAATCCCGCCCACCATAATCCTACAGGGTGGGGAGGGATGGGGGTGACCACGCCCCCCTCAACGCCGCATGGTCCCTATGCCGCCCTGTATGACAATATAAAAACCGTAGGTAACCGGATTATTGTTTTTCCCGTTTGCGTTTTACAAATGCTCCAATTGCTTTAAACAATGCCAACAAATTTAAATATTTTACACCCGTTTAAAGCACACCTGTACAACAGCTAACCATTTTGCAGAACTACTTAAACAGTTATGCAAAACGTTTAAACAGGTACACAGAAGTTTTTACATTTGCAAAACTTCAAAACTATTCGCATACTATTTAAACAGTTGATCACTTTAGTTTTATTAATTACCAAAAACAAGTATTCAATACGTAACATTGGAAAAACATTACAATTATGCTTAAACAGTCGTCAATGAATTTAAACTCACGTTTTCAAACGTGTAGAAAAGTATTTTTTCTTCAAACACTTAGCTGTGACCGCGTACAGGGTCATCTCATTGCCACGTGTGAATTTGTGATGCAGCCCAAGAGTCTCTGTGCCACTACGCGTATAATACCCGAAAAACGCTGAAACCCATGATGCCTCGCCGTAATAATCGTGTATCAGAAGCCGGCCGGCAACGAATTATTGAGACTCATGAAAGGGGAGAAGATTTTCTTGTAACAGCCAGTTCCCTGGGGTGAAGCGGGCAACAGCGTCCAACATCGTGAGGACATACACCAGGACCGGACGCCGCACAGCAGCTCCTCATTCGGGAGACCGACCTTCTAAAGTAGATGACGAGTCGTTAGACTTTCTCGTATCGTTGATCGAAGCAAACCCTTGTATCACCCTCAAGGAACTCAATCCTAAATTTCGGGAAGTGTTTACAACTAAGCCTCACGTCTCAATCAGTATTCTGCCCTATGCATTAGACGGAGAATTGATTACACTGAAGAAAGTAGAGAACGTCCCTGGCGAACGCAACAGTGAGCGGGTGAAGGAACTGCGAGCAGCGTATGCGCATTGGATGTATACGGACGGGCTACGCAAACATCGAATCTACATCGACGAGTTTCACACCAAGCGAACCTATGGCCGCGCCAGACAAGGAGAACGAGTAAATAGAGTGGGTATGTGGTGAGCGTGGTGGCAACCTGTCGCTAATTACGGTAATTTCAGACCAGATCGGTGTCCTTTACTATGAGATACATTCGGGAGGAGTAGACCAAGTGATATTCAAAAGCTTCTTGACAGGTCTGGAAGTTATCTTGGGTGAAGAACGTGCTATTCTGATAATGGACAATGTGTCCATCCACAAAGCTGCTGTCAGAGCGTTCCTTCAACTTGAAGTTAAGTTTCTGCCTCCATATTCACCTTTTCTATATCCTATTGAAGAGTTTTTCAACGTTCAAGGCGTATCTGAAGCAGCGGCTTAACGAAGAAGTTTGCCACAACGTAGCAGCGGCTGCAGCCAGAGCGGAACTGACTATCACGGAGCATGCGGCTCGATCCTGCGACGCACCGTGCACGACACGCTCGTGACCAGCGTCAACGCGGGACCATATTGCCAGCTGTTACACTCACTCCAATACCTACAGTACCTGCGACCATCGCTTGAGCTCAGAGGCATTCTCAACTAAATATGTACATCATAGTATGTAATTTGTATGTATACATATCTTAGGATATGTAGTAAATCTTACATAAATCTGCATGTACCTGTTACTTCATAGATTTTGCACGTGAATTTTCTTTAATTGAACTTCTTTTGACTATTATGTATACCACTGCATTATCCAGTGAGAAGTGTACTAATGTACGTGATTTATATGTTGTGTTACTGTAGATAAATGTGTTGTGTTGATTGTTTTTCTAATACATAACATTGTGAAACCATTTTGTTTCATTGTTCTTTGGTAATGTAAATTCTTTAACTCAAATGCAAAAAGTCGCCTGTTCAAATTGTTTCACGAAATGGGAAGCTTGTTATAAAAAATGTTTGAATAAAAATCGAGATTAATAAAAGTGAAATGAAAAATGTTTTCCTGTGGGTGAAATTGTTTAAAGTATTGCAAATTGTTTTAACCAAGCACATATGAATGATAAAACTCGAATGAGAAACACTGTATTGCAGTTGAGCTAAGTTCCGCTTCACATGACAGCTCCTAACTCAAGCTGCAGCTGGAAGCCTTCAGAGATGAAATGATGCCAAATGATGTCACTTGGATGCTGCCAGATATTGATATAGAGGGATCCCTCTATATCAAAGTTTGATTTAATTATTTTGCAGATTGTTTACTCGTTTTTTGAACTGTTGAAAGCAGATCTTAATTGTATATGATTTTTGTTCAGATTGTTGAAAGCAACAGCAGATTGTTGATATCGAACAGTTTGTTGAAAAGTTTTGAGGAACAGTTAGAACCAAAATTCAAATTGTTATTCTGCAGTGAACAACTGTTGAAAGGTTTTGCAAGTGTTGAAACCAAACTAAAGCTAGTTTAATCGCAATAACGAAAAGTTATAGTTGACATGTAGTATGATCTCAGATGACAGAGATCATTTCATGCTGCGATGTCTCAGCCTGCTCCTTATCTTCTTTACACTGTATAGTAATGTAAATTGCAGTAATATTAAAACACTAAAGTCCTATCTTGAGTTCTCCAATTGTTAAGCAAATTAAACAACACGATTTTAAGTTATTTTCTCATTCTTATCTTGAAATATATACACTATTTAGAATCCGGGAAGTCTCGGGAAAAAGGAATTCCCGGACCGTAAATTTTCAGATCCAAATCATTAAGGATCCCGAAATCCCGGGATGCAAACTCGAGACTGATTTCTCTTCCGAAACTGTCGGCGCATAGTCAGTCAACGCGTTCAGATATCGGATTGACAAATACTGGGTGCATCACCCTCTATAGCTACGAACTCCTCTTCCCCGACTCACCAACTCGCAACGGCCAAATGTTTAGACACCACTCTGATCCATCTCTATCATACCCCAACAAACTCAAGGTCTCCAAACCCCATCAGACCTCCAGCAATTAATCGTCCTTCAACGATTAGCTCCTTGGTTGAGTTTTTTCGCTTCTTTTTTGCCTCTGATGTCTAAAGGTTTTTGACACATTATTGCACATTGAGGGCTGGAGAGTGAGTCCCGGCTTCTCTCTTTGATTTGGGCCTGTTGGTCTGTTAACTGTCAGCTATCTAATCTCATCTATGGAATAAACTTAAAATTCTATTTGTATGAAAACGCTCCCACTGTCCGTCCCGCGCAGTTATATAAGACTACCTACTTGATTGGGTAAAGTTACCCGCTGCTCTCAAAGTAACTTCACACTCAACTCCATATGATGTTAGAGTTATCTACAGCGCACAATTTTGTCTTTTGGATGGATAGCCTATTACCCATGACAAATGGGCCTTTGCGACATAATATTTGCCTACCTTGCTTCACTTGTTTTTCCCATCCATATATACTTATGAGTATTATGACGTTTCCCTACACCTTCCGGTTTTCAACGATTTTCTATCTACAAATAGTTGTTTCTCATTTTTCTTGACATATTACATGCCCCTTATTATTCCTGTATTCGGATATCAGCGGCCGCCACGGGTAAAGATGCTTAAACCAGAAATATATTGATAAGGTCTTATGTTGTTAACTATGCAGGTAAGTTATTCCTGCCAGGCACTGTTGCTATTCAAATTAATATTATTCCTTTTTCTTCTGCTCTTCGATCATCCGTTGCACACTAGCCGGCAGAGGCCGGGATCCGTCGCCGTGATTTGGGGGCTTTGTGTTAGGTCGCGTAGAGGTCATTTGCACGTATGCGCCGGCAATGAGCTCTGCCTGAGTCATGAAGGTGAAGTTCACGTTGAACTCTTTACAAGTTTCAATAAGCGCCGGGTACAGAAGGGGCAGCTTAGAGTGATCCACAGTGGGGAAGAGATGGTGCAGCGTATGGTCCCCGAACGTTGTGACCACTAGGAATAGTGATCCTGTGGTTTCATACCTGTAATTAGAAAAAATTGCATAACTAGAGCACTCTGAGAGCGCAGACCTCCTCCAAGCATGGCAACGGTTACGAAAAATCAAAATTGGTTCGGAGACTACGATTTTCTTTGTATCAACACCAAAATCTAATCGTTTGTGCCTCTCAATAGTGTTAATAGCTTCAGTAATTATATATTTTGAAGATCCGTTCATAAATTTTTGAGTTATGCTGCTAACAAGCATTATGACAAACATGAGTCAAACATGCAAACGAACAAACTAATCTGCACCAAATTTTGATCATTTATGCCTTTTGACATTACTAACAACTCTTGTAAATTTTATAAAGATTCATTCCTAATTTTTTGAGTTATTCTGCTAACAAGCATAATATTAAAAACAATGATAAACAAACGAACAAACCAACGGATCTCTACAAAAATTCGATTATTCACTCGTTATAATATACCTAACAACTCATGTAAATTTCATTAAAATTCGTAAATAACCTTTTGAGTTATAGCATTGAGAAAAATGAGGCAGACAAACACACAAACAAACAGACGGATGGACAGATCTTCAACAAAAGTTAATCATCTGTGCGTCTTTACATACCTAACAATTCCTGTAAATTTCGTAAGGATTCATTCATAAATTTTTGAGTAATATTGGTGATCTACAAACAGAATAACAGACCGACAGAAAACCAGATAGACAAACCAACACGACAATACATAACCTCATTGGTGGAGGTAATAATATTCATACAAGCTTTAATAGAAGTGTTGCTACCGTTACGGCAACAGGCTCAATTATAGGACTACTTTCACTTGCACTGGCCGTGGAGCTCAAAATCATAAAAAAAAAACACAGCAAGTACGTAAAGATTTTAAGTTATCATTAACACATCTAGCCTTTGAGTGTAGGCAGCTGCACATAGCGATCACACTACAATTTCTGGCTGAATGTACCTACCTACCCTACAATGTGTACCTTGAGCGTCATCGGGTGAGCTCCAGGTAACATTTCGCACATCACCTCACTTTTGTAGAGTCACGACTTTGGTTTGTTCCTTTTGAGTTGTAGCTTGCGCCCAAAAGCCAACAATGAATCATCTCCACAGTGCACGTAACCGCTGACTGCTGGTCTGTCTGATATTCTTTTTGAAGAAGAATCCAGCAAATTCGTTAACTCTATAACTTTAAATTCAAAATATTTAGTCGACTATTCATATAAAATTTGACGTTTCGGAAATGTCTCCCATCTTCAGAAGTAAAAATTTCTAATATAATCTACAAAATTAAAACAATTTTCTTTATTTCCAAAATGTAGGGAGCTGAGATGTTGATCGGGTAAGGTCTAAAATGCAACTGAATGGAGCGAGCTTGAAGGGTCCCGATGTCGACGTCTGTACAGTCGGAGGACGATGGGTCAGGCATGAACCGTGTGTAGAGGTACAGCCGAGGTCATTATGTTGAGACTCGGTTTTGCTCTATGGATGTAGAGTGATTCCAGTGTGGTGAGTTCGAGTGGGGTAGAAAAGTCTATGATTGAGAAATCTGTCGTCCTGATGGGATGATTATTTTGTTCAGCATGAAGACGGGGAGAAGAATGAGCAGGTTTTGCGAGGGGTAGACCTGTTCTACTGGACACGACTAAATGTTGATCGATTCGAGCTTTGAAATGTTGTTCAGTGCTACATATATACGAAGCATTGCAGCTTCTGCAATGGTATTTGTAGATGACACTAGACAGGAGAGCTGTAGGAGGCTTGTCTTTGAATTCAAAATAAGACCCAATGGTGAAGGAGTTTTTGTATTAAAATTTGAAGTTAATGTGCGGGTAAGCTTCAGAGAGGAAAGTTTTGAGGGTGTTGACCGTGTTGACAGAGTCCTTGTTGTAGTAGGGGAGCGAATGAAAAAAGTCTAATTTACTGACAGAAGGTTTAGTAATGCCTGGATCGAATAGTTTATCAAGGAACAGTTTGCAATAGTGGTCCAGAAGATAGTGTGGATAACCGTTATTTTTGAGAAATGATCTAAGAAAGTCAATTTCATTTGAAAATGCGAGGTAGGAAGAAGACAAATGGTATGCCCGAAGTAGTAAAGTTTTTATTGCATTGATTTTGAATTGATCATAGCAGTGACTGAAGATACTTGTCCCGAGACCTGAGAATGTGGGTTTTCTGTAAATACTAGTGGTCAATGTTGAATTTTGATCAGTTTTTAAGACATCTAGAAAAGCGAAAGAATTGTTAGATTGGTTTTCCGCGGTGAACTTAATATTTGGATGTTTATTATTCAAATACTGCAGAAAAGAGTGCGAATCCGTTTGGTTTTTGAATATGAGATAGGAATAATCTACGAAACGTTTATAGTGGATCGGTTTGAAGTTGTTTGGGCAATCGTTTAGCCAAAGGGCTTTATGATGACATAAAAAGATATTTGCCAACGTAGGTCCGAGCGGGCTGCCCATGGAAACTCCCTCCACCTGTTTGTACAGTCTGTTGTTAAAAAAAAAAAATAGAATCTTTAATGGCAAGACAGAGAAATGTTCTAAATGTAGGTTGATCCATGTTATGGAATAAGACTGTGTTTTCAGCACGACAGATTTCTCAATCATAGACTTTTCTACCCCACTCGAACTTACCACACTAGAATCACTCTACATCCATAAAGCAAAACCGAGTCTCAACATAATGACCTCGGCTGTACCTCTACACACGGTTCATGCCTGACCCATCGTCCTCCGACTGTACAGACGTCGACATCGGGACCCTCCAAACTCGCTCCATTCAGTTGCATGTTAGACCTTACCCGATCAACATCTCAGCCCCCTACACTTTGGAAATAAAGAAAATTGTTTTAATTCGATAGATTATATTAGAAATTTTTACTTCTGAAGATGGGAGACATTCCCGAAATGTCAAGTTTTATGTACATATATAGTAGACTTAATATATGAATTTGAATTATTTTCTGAGCTTAGTCTCTTTCTTCTATAACTTTATTATCAGTGGCATTATGGAAGTGCTCCGGCTTTTGTTAAACAAGTTTGCCCCTCGCCCAGTGAAGCTATTGGGATATTCCGGCTCAGCTGCCTAGCCACCATCCCTGCTTGGTATGCGTACCTTACAAGTCCGTCCAATTCTTTTAGACTGTCTGGAAACAGTTCGTCCATTCATATTCACAGTGATACGCTCCAGAATTTTCCAATTATATTTTGCAGGTAAGAAACACGAAGTCATTTTCCTCTCACGGGCTGTATATAGGAACTCTAATGGCGGGATTCCATCAACGCAACACGATTTTCGGGGTTGATTTGTTGCATCAAGCAACGACCGACGTTGCTCGCCCGCCTACACCAAACAAATGCAACATGCATCGTACGTCTGAAGGACATTCATTCAGCGTGAATACTCAACAAAACAGCGATTCTAGGTGAGCAGTACTGCAGTCGGAGGGCTGAATATTGAAGCTGGTAATACGTTAATGATTGCTTCTCATCGACAAGAAAATATGCGCAAAAGCTCAGTGTATTTCATCAAAATGAAACTAATGATATTACCTTCGGAATTTTTCATCACAGTTCACACTTTGTATTACTGCCTGATTTGGAACTGATTATTCTTGAGAGACTGAAATCTATTGAGAGAAAGAGTCTATCTCGAATTATCTACAATTTCTAATATAAGCAGTAACCCATGAACTAGACAGCGGCTCATCACCATGAAAAAAGTCAGCCGCTTCTCTCCTACTGAGTTGCGGCTTCATATTTGCGGTAATTTTATTGTAGAAGACGTATACAGTAAACATCTGAGTGACTTGTGAAGCTACCGTTGAAGATTAGAAGTTTAGCTTACATAAATAGATTTTTAACAAGAAATGTACCTCCGGGCAGCATTATCGTCATTCATGACGATCTTGCGTTCAAGTACGATTTTCTGCGCGCGCCACCACTAAAAATAAATACTACCTAGGCTAACCTAACCTACCCCTACCTAACCTAACCTCCTTACCTAAGCTTCTAACCCAACCTAACCTAACCTTACCTAACCTAACCTAACCTAACCCAACCTAACCTTTCTAACGTTACCTTACCTTAGCTAACGTTACCTAACTTTACCTAACTTAATCAGCGATAGAGCGAGCAGCGCGGCACACCAACTTGAACGCCGCTCACGCGCACATGATCTGTGTACACAAACACGCACACAAATCGTCGCGAACGACGATAGCGCTTCCGGGCAAGACGGACACAACTTGTCAAAGTTTCGAAGAAGAGGTACGCAGCTTGTTAGTAACCGTTTGGAACTCTTTGCATTTTCTGGTACCTAATCATTATTATTTTAGACACTTGATAGCACACTTCTTGTAATTTGCACCATTAAAACTACAAGCATTATTATAAATTCGTTAATGTCAAGTATCTTTAAGAAGTTCAACAGAAAAGTTAACCTTTGTGAAAAAAATTGAGAGTGTGGCGGCACTTGATATCGTTTCGTACCGCCTAGTAACAGACGTGGATTTCTTTGACTGCTACAGCTACGAAGCTGAAAAGATGTATATATATTTTGATTGAAAACCTAAATACTCGAAGAAAAATTATGTAAAAATATCGCTATGTGAGCCAAGAATGGTAATTCAATGTTGCGTATATTTAATTTCTTGGACTTGTTTAGGTATGACCAAAAATCTGCTCGTCAGGGGTGGATCCCTTATGGTGCCAATCATGGCTGAACGACGTAACAGGTTAACGCATCGCTTGACCTTTTTGAGATGGTTCTGCGCATGTCCTTGCAAGACGTCAGGTGGAGCGAAAGTTTGGGAAGAAAACGTGTGTTCGGATCAAGTGCCAGTGTTGGTTTACTGTATTCCTTTGTGAATACTGTTAGTTTTAGTAAACAATGGTGTGTCTGAAGTTTTAAGTTTTGAAATAATTCATTTATTTATTATCATTAAAACTACACGGTTGAGCTCCCACGAACAGGTAATACAACCCAAATGAAGCACCTTGCAACACCGGGAAGCCCAATACGCTGCTGAAGGAAATCCAGTAAAAACCATTAACAGCTGAATTAAATGCCTGCAGGCCAATACGACCAAAAGCCGATGTCGGCAACAAATTCCAAACCTTAACCGACCAAACACGAAGCATCAACCGAACTGATTAGTTCGACATCCAACATCCCCCAAAGTGAGAGAGTGCGCGCCGCGCGCAGCACGTGTCTCTCTCCTAAAGACCTTGAGGGCAGGGAGAGAAGAACACAACCAATGCCTCTCATTGTTGTATGCCTCATAAAACATATAGAGCTCGGCTACCCTTCTCCAGATCATTATCAGTGCTGTGTTCAAAATATGCGCAGGCTGGCACGATGGACCTTATTACTTGCTACAAACAAAGCAGTCCTATCTTCACCTGTAATATACGCTCCCATGGCTCAAGATTTTTTCACTATTGCTGAATGATACCTGGACGATGGAATATTCGCACACAATTTTCTATGATGAAACGTGAACAGATCAATGTGCCCGTGATAAAATTTTGCGTATTATCAAAGCATAGACCACACCATACATTGACTGGACCCTGAAATCGGGCCTCACGCAATAATTAGGCCTGGAGGCCGATCTACATAAGTGGTAATAAAATGAGTTCTAATAATCACAGAGACCTCAAGCAAAAATTTATTTCTTCGTCGTACCACAAGGAATGCGTTGTAGAAATGGGAGTCTAAATTCACAATCATATATCTTTAGTTGGTGATATGTATATAATACCTTTGGATAACAAAGTTGAAAATTCATCATAATTTCTTCTTGACATTCCTAACAGTTTCTGAAATTTTTGTTGAAGATCCGATTAAGTTTTGAATTATGTTGCGACAAACAATAAAACACACATACGGTATGAAGTTAAACACAAACAGATTGTCAGTGTTCTCTTATGCGGGCAGTCCCTAATGGCTCTCGCAGGCCGTCCTTCTTGTGTGGATCGACCTCAAGTGACTGATCGAGGCAAAGCCATGCCTATTACTCGTGGGCCGTCCAGCTTGTGCTACGTGGCCTATAGTGGATGGTCATAGCGGCTAGCTGCTTCAGCTAGCGTTTGAATCCCTCCTTACGCGCGAGACAGCGGCCGACGCCGGAAAGACCGACGGAACTGTTAAGCTTGTCGCACACTGTGTCAGACCGGAACCGCCGCCGACGGTCTGATCTGTTCCGACGCCTCAGAACAGATCAGAACCGACGCGCTACCCGCACACTGTCCCAGACGCTTCAGACCGGAACCGAAGTGGCTAGTGTTCAGTTAGCCTTGGCAGCAGAAAGATGTGTTTGCTGTTACATCAAAGCTATATAACATATT
>LQNS02277604.1:300791-312696 GCA_001587735.2 Parhyale hawaiensis | reverse complement strand
TGTTTATTTTAGTGGTGGCGCGCGCAGGAAAGCTTACGTGAACGCAAAATCGTCGTGAGAGACGATAGTGCTCCCCGGCCCCATGGCTACGCCAGTGCTGGGAATTATTATCAGCCAAATAACAGGATGGTCTTAATATATCGAGTCCCAAGGTTGTAGAGTAAGTGCGGCACTACCATGCTCAAGTACGAGAGTTTCACGGGTCCGTCTGAAAGGCCTTGCAAAGCCGTGAAAGTTTCACGGGTACAGCTAGTAATAATAATAATAATCATAACGTAGCAGTTCAATCTTCCCGCTGAGCAGACGCCTTTTTATATTCACTTTACATCGCAGCCAAATTTCCACGCTTGAAGTTGAACAATCAGTTGTTATCACAATATGGTGAGCACTGGGCATTTCCAGTGAATTCTTTTGACTGAACTATATTTTCTTAGTGCAGCTTAACGTTTGACCAATTCCCAGCTGATATTCGCGCCTCATCTTGCAGGGGGGATATTTTGCTATAGCAAAACTCATGGTTGTACAGCTTGCGTTTCGCTAATGGAAGATCAGGCATGGAGTATAATGCAGTAAAACCTATAATGGGAACCGGAACAATAAAAAGCTCAATCACAAAACTTCTGCCGTCGTTTTTGACGGCTGGGCCCTCTAGTGCCATATAACGTTTCGGGATTGTATCTCTTCTTCAAAAAACTAAAACACTACATGTACGAAAACCCATCTTGTGGAAGCACCTATCTCACTTGTAACTTGGGAAACACATACAGATACGGAAGTACTTCCTGTAATGGTCTCGCATGTATTTGGACGCCTTTTCTCACTCTGTTCCCTATAGTTTATTATTATTAAGTCACGCCTGACTGGCGACGAGGGAACGGAAAAACTCCATAAGGTTGACAAACCCCCACGCAATCAGCTCAGCGAGTAAAAAAAAAGGAAGAGAAGATCCGAGATCACAGAATAGCTCTGTGTACAGATCGTTTAAAGCTGCCAATACCCGCACCAGCAAAGACACAGCCATCAAGACCATTCCAAGCATCCACACACGATGGAAAAAACGAACGGGAATACTGGCCCCTACGGCATCGTAACGGTTTTAAGGTAAACTCATGAAGAGCACCTGTACGCCGAGCGTACCTCACCGGAACAAATGGCTCCGGAAGAAAATCTGACCATGGATGACTAGGGCAGCAACAAATTTTATACAAAAAGCAGAACCCCGTCAACTATGCGACGATGTGCCAGACCACAAGGCACAACACCATCCAGCATGTACGCAAATCGACGAACCTCTTTGTCAAGCAAACATAGAAGATAATCGGCAGCAGAACCCTAGACTACGGAGCAGTATTCCAGAAGAAGGTGGACATATGTAGCTATTGAAACAGCGACGTGTCAATTCTACTGAGCCAAATAGCCTCCAAGCACGCCTCATAAGAACAATTTTCATTGATGCAAGTGCGGCAACCGAAATGTGAGGCTCAAACGTCAACTTTGGATCAAAATTGACACCCAAGATTGCCAAGTTATCAACCAAAGGAAGAGACACATCATCCACTATGAGTGCAGGAAAAGGAGGTCTCATTGTGCGTGACCTGGACACAAGCATGGACTTAGGCTTGTCAGGATTTAGCCTCATACTCTACCTAGAACACCAGGAATCAATCCCTTCCAAATCATACTGAATGAATTCTGAAACCTCCAACCTAACTCTAGGCATATTACAAACAGCCAGCAAAGTAACATCATCGGCGTAACCAACAAGTAAATTATTAACAAGATCAAACAGGTCTGCTGTGCAATACCGTCTAAAACTAAGGGCCAAATTTTCAAAACGGCATAACTTTTTTCTAACCATGCCAGGTACTTCTTCTTCTACACACCATTAGCCAGTAAGGTGTTGATTATTATTTCGATATTTGAGACACGTATGAAGAATAATAAAAAGTTGTGAACGAAAAGCTTTTCGCTTAAAATTTAAAACGTCCAAAACTAAGGGACTTACATGAAAAAAAAATGCATTTAACTCAATATTTTGCTAGAAATATTTAGAAAAATGGTGGTCAACAAGCAATATTTGATAAATGGTCCCCTGCTTTCGATTACAGCTGCACATCATCGACTACATGACTGAATGAGACTCTGACAATCTTCAACAGCAATTTTTGCCCATTCCTCTTGAAGTTTCATCCAAAGATCTTCCGTATTGATAGGGATTCTTGCCATAACTTTCACCCCTAGTGTTTTCCAAAGATTCTCGATTGGATTTAGGTCAGGACTTTGTGGTGGCCAATCCATAACTTCCAGATCTTGCTGCTCAAGGTAACTCATGACTGTCTTTGCCTTGTTGAAGAGGGCATTGTCTTGCATGAAGATAGGGCTGGGGAGACCTGAGTTTACAGTATTAGGAACGACAATACCTTCCAACAGATTTTTATGCACCTGAGCATTCACAAGCGTTTGCAAACGAATGAGAGGCGATATCCCTTGACTAGAGAACATACCGAAAACCATTATGCTCCCGCTGCCAAAATTCACAGTCTATTTAGTGCACTTTACACTTAATTTATTATTTTCACGTCTTCTAACAAAGTTGTTACCGTCATTATCAAACAAATCGAACTTGCTTCCATCACTGAAAAACACTCTAGCCCAATTTTCATGGGACTAGTTAATATGCATGTTTGCAAACTCTAATATCTTTTTCTTGTTTTTGGCACTCACAAGCGGTTTCTTCTGTGGGCGTCTTGCAAATAACAATATTTCTTGAAGGCGCCGAGAAACGATCTGACGTGAGACGTTCATACATGTTGTGTCATTCATTTCCCTACTTATCGCAGCTGAGGACTTGAAACGATCCTTCAATGACGTACGCTGGATGACTCTGTCTTCTCTAACTGACGTTTTGCGGGGCCTGCCGGCTTTTTTAAGGGCACCAATGCAGCCGGTTTCATCGTACGACTTCACTATTCTGCCCACAACACTTTTCGAACGGTTCACCTTCTCAGAAATTTCTCTAATAGTGAAGTTATTCATGTGCAACTTGATGATATCTTGTCGCAGGATACAATCAACTTGCTAACGTGGTGCCATCATGTAACGTACAGCACTGTTTACAAATGGCAGTGTCAAACTTTGTCTTCGATGTAAATAAAGAAATACGGAGTGAATGAGTAATTAACAAAATTTTTCTTTTTTGTCCATTAGTTTTGAACATTATACATTTCAAGAGAAAAGCTTTTCGTTCAAAACTTTTTTTATTATCCATCATACATGTCTCACATTTTAACACAATAATATACATCTTACTGGCTAATAGTGTGCAGAAGAAGAAGTACCTAGCAGAGTTAAAAAAAAGTTATGCAGTTTTGAAAATTTGTCCTTTAGTTTTGGACGGTACAGTTTATACAATGAATAACGAAGGACCCAGAGCACTACCCTGTGGGATGGGACACCAGAAACCACGTCCAAAACCTCACTCCTCTTCCCATCAAAAACTACACACTGACGTCTGTCCGATAAAAAGTGACTAATTACCGCGAAAACTGAACCACAACACCCATCAATCTTAGCTTATGGAGCAGCCCAAGGTGATTCACGCGATCAAAAGCAGCACTAAACTTGAACAAAAATGCAAGTGACCAAGCATCTATGTCCCGATAGACAGCAGAGTGGGTTGCCGTAACGCCCGAGCCTGAGGGTGTTTGTGGATGTGACTTGCAACGTATATACTAACAATCTAAGAACCTGTTGTCGTAAGTTCAATACACAGGTTTCGACAGTCTAAAGGTGCTATCCATGGCGCTCGCATATGCGCCTCTCTATAACTACGCTCTGTAGTGGTACGTGAAACTGCCCAGTTCGTCGGGTAATCACTATAAACAAGTTCTGTTGTAACTGCTCCAGCCAGCGGAGCTCTGGCCCCTGCGCTGACGACCTCTGTCCATGAGCATTCATTTTCTAGCACCTTGAGCGGTGTTCGTACCGCTCACTGGTGGAATGAGACAGTTTATTTTAGAGCCTTGAGCGACGCATATTCCGCTCCCTGGCGATATCGGTGTTCCTCATGTATGCTCCTAGTACCCTGTATTATTGATGAATTGAGATTTCAGACTGGGGCATCTTCGCGGCGAGCAGCCTGGGGAGCTGACATCGATTTTGAGGCCACCGTAGTTTCTGAATCAACTTTTGTGCTGGTGCCGTCGCATCTAGAAGCGACGGTCTTCGTGGGAACATCGCCAGCAGTGAAGATTCAGGAAAACCCACCAACTTTTTTCGGACGTTAACTACACTCTAGCATGGAGTAATCACTTCGCCCTCCTCTGGCCGCTGACCTGGGATGGCGCTTCATCGGAGCCCGGAACGCTACGTCAGTCGTTCACGTAAATTGGGGCTATGAATGTGCTTAGTCTCGGTAGTACGGCAACCTGCCAGCTATAGCCGATCTTTACCTTATTCCTTCTCACTCGAGCCATGATGCTCAGCATAAATTAGCAGCTTTTGTGCTCAACGTACTTTAGCAGCCTTTGTACTCAACGTGTTTTAACAGCCTTTGTGCTCAACGTACTTTAGCAGCCTTTGTGCTCAACATACCTAAGCAGCCTATGTGCTTGATATTCATATAGTGGCTATTGTACTTAACGTGCTTATAGCAGCTATAGTATGCTTAATATATTTAGCTATTGTGCTATGGCTTGATAACTGCCCCACAATTATACTTGCTTCCATGTATTACAGTGGTCTAACAGAAAACCGTAACTTAGGTGTGCAGTACATGAGATACTTTAGTAATAATAACGTAACTATACCTCTATATAGTTTCTGGGGTTGGGTTTGTGGCCATCAGGGCCGATGATGTGGATTGCATATTATGTGTTTCTTAGGAAGTTGATCATGTGCATAACCTATGAGTTCGTCGGCGATTGATGGGGACATTCCTTGTTCTGAAACCTTTTCAAACTTACATTCCCAGTCTTACATATATCACCTGCGTAATTCAGACCTTCGCATAACTCACTATAAGGCCCCATGAACTCCGGAACTGTGATTTCGGTGTGGAAGGGTCGCTGAGGAACAGGTAGCCCGTGTCGCTCGTCTTGTGTTGCTATCAGATTTCAGTGACCGTACGGTCGCGGAGCTCGACGTGTCGAACGTGAAGACTGAACAAGTTTAGTTAGGCGCAGCTCTTAGGTTTCATGGCTGCTGGTCTTCTGACCATTGTTCTTACGGCGTGTACGACCGCTTTCCCTGTGGATTAATTGCAATTTATTGGGAGCTCAGTGATATGCTGTATATTCAGATGAGGACGCTACAACCAGCGTTTTGTTGTGGGAGCTAATTACAAACCAAATACTTACAACATATTTTTTTTCTGGCAGAAATACCATGATTTTGCTGACGTGGAAGCTGCGCATGTCGGACCGACGGAGGTTCCGCTATCCACGGGACCTTGGAGATGGTTCGGAGGCTCCGTGTTACGCCGCGGGTGGGAACAATTCGCCGTACTTCAATCAGTCATTTTAATAATAAATACTTAACTATTTCGGCGTATGTTTTCTACCGTACTGCCGTGGAACGGTTGCTCTCTCTGAATCGGTCTCGCTCTGCGCTGTGAACTAACACGTTGCAGTGTCTGTGTAACACTCGACAAAACAGGTGTGATTGAGATGGGTTTATAGTCGGAGGTTTGAACCACCTGATGCTCTTTTCCTTTCCTTTCTCTTCTCCCTCTTTTCGGCCAAAGCCCGTACAGGTGATGACAGGGTCTGAGGCGCGTGGATAGCTGGCCGCTTTCGTAGCTATCACGCTTTCGTAGCTATCATGCCTGTCGATTTGCTTTCTCTCGTATTTTTCGATGATTTGCTTTGTTTATGGTGTCTGTATATTTTTTGTTCCTTACGTGCCTAATAATCAGATATCCGGAAGTGGAAGTGAAGCCCGGTCCTCGTGATTCTGGGTCTCGTTCCCGCCGCATCTTATGTACTAATGTTCGGGGTCTCTATGATAATTTGGCTAGGCTTGCCGTAGCCTCTTCCAATTATGACCTGATGCTATTTCAGGAGACGCTCGTCTCAAGCCATTGTCATGTTTCTGAGTTGATGATCCCAAACTTTGAAAAGCCAGTGCTGCGGTTGCGAGACTCATGCCCTGGATTTAGGGATCTTCCCGCTTACGTTCGAAAGGGTGTTGTGTCTAGGCAGAGTGAATATGAGTGTCCATGTTGTGAACTGATGGTGCTTCAAGTCTGTGGCTCATTCAGGAACTTTTATTCGTTTTCAGTGTATCGCAGCCCGTCTGCAGATGATAGGGTCTTTGATTGTCTCTTAGATGCAATGGCTAGGATTCAGTCGTCGGATAGGCGTTCTGGTTCTGCCTTAATGGGCAATTTTAATTGTCACCATGTGAAATAGTTAGACTCTAGGAGGACCGATTGCCATGGCCATGCACCCTTCGATTTCACGAGTGCCTCTGGTTGTACGCAGTTGGTTGAGGGTCCCACCCATTTGATGGGAGGTGTTCTTGTCCTACAGATGACTGATGTTCCTGATTTGGTTGCAATGTCAGTGGTGTCTCCATTGGTTCTTCGGACCATGGTGCCCTCTCTGCGACGCTACCAGTCCGTTAGCGAGTCTTCAGAGTCACTGTTGAGCGTGAAATATTTTTGAAGACCAGAGTGAATTGGGATGCCGTCTCTAGCGCCATCTTTGCGCTACCTTGAGGTGCTGTGAGAGAGTCACTTGATCCTGGGTCTAATTTGGATCAGCTTTTTTCTGACGTGGTGCGCGCTCATGTCCCTTCCCGCTTCATTACGGTCAGGACAGGCGATAAGCCCTGGTTTGATGTTGCCTGCAGTAGGGTGCACCAGTTGAAGTGGGAGGCATATGCCCGTTGGCGTACTGGCCGGCCTAATATTGATTTTCAGCATTTCAGTGAACTGCAGCGTCGGGCTGGTGCTACTTATGAGGAAGCTGAGGGGGAGCATTATTTGAGGTCCAGGGAATTGTTAGCTTCGTCTGTTAGCGCACATAAGAGGCGGTGCACCTTGAAGAGCGCTGTGCTTGGTGTGAGCTCTTCTGTCCCCCTTTAAGCCGAGGTTTTCCGGTTTTGTTTTCAGATCTTCTGAAGTGCACCGCCTTCTTCTCGACCTAGACCTGTATGGGGGCACCGATCCATCGTGTATGTTTCCTCTCTTTCTTCGGAGGGTGGCTGGTGTGCTCGCAGCTGCGCTTGCTCCCGTGTTGCGTCGGATGTTACGGCTGGGCTCTTTTCCGGAATGCTGGCGTGTCGCTCAAGAGACGCAGGTTTCGAAGGGCCCTGTTTCAGTAAGACGGCAGGTCCTTGCACACAAGCGAAAATCCCAAGAGGGAGGTCAAGCCAGTTTTTTAATGTTTTGAGTAAGGAAATGTGGCTTCTATCTTCCCCGATTCGAATCTCCTGGGTTTCATTGTTTGATGGAAGTTGGCGTCTGATGAAGTTCTCCGTGAAGAAGACAATGGGAAAAATTTCGCTGAGGACGCTACGTGGATACATAGAATGTTACAGAGAGTGACTTAAGTGTACTGCAAGCAAAATACGAGGACGTATCGAGAAATAGCTTGAAGCAATGTCTGAACTATCAGTTCAAAGTAATGTTCAGCAAAAAATGTCATTATCTGGTTGCATTTCTTCTTTTCCTCCTTTTCTCCCTCGGAATTTTCCATGATTCTGAATTAATGGCGATAACGCACAGAAAGCCGGAGTGTAAGTTCCAACTGCTCTCTGGGAATGGGTCTGTTGATCTTTCTAATGCATTGCAATGAAGCAATTGCTTCTTAAATTACATAAAAGGTTTCATAAATTGTGTTCTGAAACTCTGTAGCAAATGTCATCCGGGCACTATATATATGCAGTATATAATAAATATCAGTGGGAAAGCAAAATTTGAAATTATATTTAAATTGCAGCAACATTACAAGTTTATATTCTGAGAGAGCTCATATTTACATAACAGTATAATTTAATGCATATATATATATATATATATATATATATATATATATATATATATATATATATATATATATATATATGCAATATGATTTAGAACTTTAATNTATATATATATATATATATATATATATATATATATATATATATATATATATATATATATATATATATATATATATATATATATATATATATATATGCAATATGATTTAGAACTTTAATAGCCGTACAGAATCATGACAACAATATAGGTCATCCAAGTCCCATGTATGAAGTGACGCAGCTTAGCATTAGACGTTCGCACACATTTCAAACTGCGCAATAGGTAGGCGACGAGACTCGAAGGCGGCACTCCTCACCCTGCATCGTTTTACAAACGTACGTGTAACAACCACGTTTTAAATAAGGAAACCGTTTCTTCTATGAAAAGAAATACTCTTAGGGTGCCGCTTGCTGATAAGTCCTTACCATGTGAATATAACTTTATATAGGTTTAAATTTTGATGTAAACATGTATATGAAATGTATTCTGAACGAGTTGTATTTGTAGTCACGTGATCAGGATTGTAGGAAGGCGCGTGAGACTCGAGGAAGTCAATGTTAGCCCTGCCAGCAAAGTTCTATCAGCACAAGCGAAATCTCCGCGTGGCTAATGTATAGCTGTGTGTATAGCGACTACACAATAACAAACTGTAGCGCTTCACGCACACCACAGCTTTCCATATACGTAGAGTGCATGATTATCTTGTGATTTGTGTAGCTGGTTACTATTCCAATTTCCCTATGAGATAAATCAGGCGTTCCTAGAAGTAATACTGTAGGTGCAATGCGATGTGTATGAGTAAGAAGACGCGCGTCTGCCCTCTTCCCCCCAAGAGCCACCTCTCTACCTTCTACCCCATACCCTGATGTGGGCATCCCCTTGTGTGGACGCCATGTTGTTAATGGCATGATCCATACTACCCTCGACGTGATATCATGATGTTAACAGACCAGCAAATTCCTGCCCTCGAAAATATTGTCGTATCTGCGCAGAAGAAGAGAGGAGGAAGAATATTCTCATGATGCAGCTCCCGCTACCCGAAGAAGAATGGAGGATATGAGTCTGTACCTGAAGTTTTTTTAATTCCGACCTAAGAAGAAGACGCCAGCCGCAGCATCTAGTAGGAGTTGGGTCCTGTGATTTCAATTTTGTGCTTGAGGTTGATTCATGGACGTCAAGAGTGCAGTGATGATATGGACGCCAATAGTGCAATTGTAGGATGGACGCCCGTGGCGCAGCAATATTGCTAAGGTAATACTTAAGAGTGTAATATGATTAATGGGTATAGAAGAAATTTAGCCGGCCATTGGTGAGCCTGCTACAAAAAATGGCAAGATCTATTGTAATAGTAATAATATTATTCTGTAATACAGTATTACACCTTTTTAATGAAGTGAGAAATCAATAGCATCAGAGGGTATAAATGTAGATAGTACGGGCTCTTGCCCGTGGCGTCAGTGTGAGTGGAGTACACGCACGTCATGTTAGAATGGTACCGCTGCCCTGGCCCGCCTCGGCCGCCCGGAGAAAACGAGCTTGAGGCTGGAGAAAACGGAAAAGATCATAAATGGGAACTCAACTAGAATTATGTGTCAAGTCATTATAACGAGGATTTTCATCGAAAACTAAATCTTGCTTTCGGAGCATTAGATCAGCGTACCACACGAGTCTACTGT
Source organism: Parhyale hawaiensis (assembly GCA_001587735.2). NCBI lineage: Eukaryota > Metazoa > Arthropoda > Malacostraca > Amphipoda > Hyalidae > Parhyale > Parhyale hawaiensis. The sequence continues at coordinate 302,988 of LQNS02277604.1, read as the reverse complement.
TTCTGTTGTAGGGATGTTTTTGATTTTTCCCTCGAGTACGATAAAGTTTATAATTTATAATTTTGTCCGAAGTATTTATAATTTCGATAGTTTCGATCTTAGTGTAATGAGTCGACATACGACTTCTGTCAAGTACTTCAGGTCACTGCGGGACGCAATATTTAGACTGAGTTTGGTTATACTCTCCTGTAGTGACACAATATATTTCGTTAACTTATCTTTTATGTTCAATCTAACCGGAACTTTATCAGCACAATTTGAAATCATTATATGTGGTCCCAAGTCAGTGTTTTGTCTTAAAAACCCAGTAAAAAGTATTGAAAAAATTTTGTGTTTCTTTTCCTTTGCCCATTACATCTCCATCGCGTTTCAAATATATGGGAGGTCCACCCACCTCTAGACGTCGAGGTTCTGCGATTATATGAGTCATTATTTGTGCATTTTGTGTATTCTGATTTATGCTTTAAATGTCAAGACAGACAACTATTTAAATTTCATGTACCAGATAAAAATATGCGTATATGTTATATATAAATATTTATGCATTTTATTCATTATGTCTATTCATTGCCAATATAATGAGGTCAGGGTTTGTTTATATTATCGTTTATTCATAATTTATACATATGCTCACAACAATCACGGAACGCTCGTAACAATTGAAATTTCCCTGGTTCCCTATTTTGTATTTGATATCCAGGAGACAGACGTAAATGGCAATGCAACTGACAATAATCTTATTATAATTCAGCTTGAGGCTCCATGCGTCCGTACCGTGTCTGCACGTTACGCTTTTCACTGTTGGGTCTATAGCGGCAGCTTCAATTTGCAAGAAGCTCTGATTTTCGCTGGAAGACAGTTTTATAGCTGTCTTCTGTCTCGCTCTAGAAAAAATGTTCAGCAAACACATGAAGTTCATTTTACACGTATTATACATACCATGATATAGATTTTTATAACTTGTAATATTCATTTTGCTGGGGTCGCATACCAATCCAAATAGGCAAAGGGAAAATTCACAGCCATGATACGATCATACGGTGCAAACTGAGCTGTACTTAACTGCTTCATAAGAAACTGCATTTATAAAGGTAAGGGCGATGTTTAAAGAAATGTACGTTAACTTACAGAAAAAGTGCTTTGGGCGACATAAATTTGTTTTTAAAAACTAGTGGACCCGTGCGTGAAAAAATATTACGCAATAATCGATATGTTTGCTCTCTTGTTTGACTTCCCGTTTCCACATTTTCCCGCTCACACTGATCAGAAACTCTTATTTCCTTCTGTTACCTTTCTGCTTCAAGTTTTTCTTGTCACTGTGCCCCATAGGCGGTTCATCTTTCCATTTATAGCACGTCTTCGTTCTTGAGACTGTAGTAGTCTCGTTCTTCTCTTACGTTCCCTATCCTCTTTTTTAATTAAACGTGCGACTTCAGAAGTAAAATCTTAAGTAAAACGCTGCAATGAACTTGAATGGCCCTCCAGTCAGCTTATATGCAATGTTAGTGCGCCGTATTCATAATACCTTAATACCGTCTTCCATACTTAACTATTTGCTTCAGTGAAGTGCTCAAATTTCGGCCTCTGAAGTGAAATATGCTCTCTCAGTGGAAGACAGTAAGCTAGATGAAATAATTATCTACTGCCCGGTGCCCGTGAAATTCTTGAAGACAAAGCTCCATCGTCAAATTAATAAGAAAGACAGGAGGCAAGAAGAAATAATTGTCTACTGCCCTTGAAAATCATCACCTCGTGAGTTCCCTGTTGATTATTTGCCGAATTTTATACCTCGTGACCTGAGAGAAGAAACTTATAAAATCGGACTCCAGAAGCTGCATACATACAGTGATGGGCACTAAATACATCAAAGTATTTAAATACTAAATACTAAATACATCCATAAAATGTAATTAAATACTAAATACATTTTTTAAATGTATTTAAATACTAAATACTTAAATACATAAATGTATTTAAATACTTCAGTAAATACATTCATTTTTTTTTTTGGGGGGGGGGGGCACCAAAAGGCACAAACTCAGGTGTTTTTTCGGTGTTCATGAATTATTACATATTGATATTGATATGCTAGCACAATATGTGACATTCTGCAAGAGTCGTAAGTAATACTCTAGAGTGTAAATAATATAAAAAAAATCAGAGGCGAGAGCTTCCAATTTGACACCTGCTATCACTT
>LQNS02277604.1:256006-274519 GCA_001587735.2 Parhyale hawaiensis | reverse complement strand
TCGGTTTGTTCGTTTGTATGTTTGACTCATGTTTGTCATAACGTTTGTTAACAGTAGAACTCAAAAAGTTATGAACGGATCTTCAAGAAAATTGAACAAGCTGTTATGAATATAAAGAGGCATAAATGATTAGATTTTGGAGTTTATACAAAGAAAATTATTGTTTCAGAGCCAATTTGAATTTTTTGCTACCGTTGCCTCACTTGGCGGAGGTATGCGCTTTCATGGTGCACTAGTTTATGTACTGTAATACATAAGTCAAACAATCTCATCAGGCACACCGTATATATAAGAACGAGTGTGTTGGAAATTTCCAATATACGGACGGCTCTGGTGTTCCAACTTTGCTTTGGGTTGCCACGTCCGCTGCTGAATGCAGCCAAAGGGAGGTGTTCGCAGTCGAGGTCGTGCGTCTGGTAGCGGGGACAGGAGGTTCATTTTACTTCACACATCCAGCTCAACGACTGCTGCATCGAGGCGGCTTGCTATTTGGACGCCTTGGCTAGTGATCTGGTTTAGTATGGATAGGCGACTTCTGACTTCGGCCCGTGCCCGCGCAATGTGCTTAACCCAGCTGTGCGAATTCTTACCACAACTTGTCTTCTTTCCTTCTTTACTTTGTTTCTATGTCTGCCACCATCTATTATTCTTCATATTTTGTTGACCCTTTCTAGAGGTTTTCTGGCTTGTAACTAATTTCAAATTCAATGATTGTTAAAGATCTAAAATTGGAAGGTGTATAGGCTTTCCCTGCCCTGCACTTCGAATCTAACTTGATCATTTAACTTGAGCTCTGACTTAATTATAACCTAAACTCTAAATTATCTAAATAATATTGTCAGAACATCTCGCTGTCTCTAATTTCATTTATTTCTTCTAAAAGCTACGTGGCACTGAATATGCACTAATATGTTCAGGTGCGTTCTCCATGAAATATTCTAATAATTAAAGAGCCTAAATCAGCTGCTTAATTTATTTTTCTTTATGTTTATATATTCATAATCTCATATTTGCCCTAACTTATATATTTAACATTTGTCATAATTAACGGAATTCTAATTGGGGAAGTAGTTTAAGAAAATTGAATTATTCTTTAAATTGATAGCTATAGTCAAACCAGCGTAAGGAGTCCGATGGGTGCGGCTAATAACGCAGAGCAACTTTGCCAAATTTTACTTAAGCGCTTGGTATAAAGTGTCTTAATCGATAAAATAATATTTATTTTCGAAAGTTCGAAATACATCAGTAAATAGATAAGATTTGGCAGTGCTGCGTTCAATTCAGGTCGGCCCCTAAAGGATTACTTACAGTGGTTTGACCATAGTTCATTGGTTGTTGCTTCGCCAAATGTTTCCCGTTTCTATTCTTTGCTGTAGTGTTGTTCTTTCGATGTCTTTGGGGCTCGCCTTTGCAGCCTTCTTTGCTGCTCTTCACCCGTACGAATAACACTGGCGGTCTTTCGTACTGTACCGTATGAAAATGTTGCTGCGTGGAGCCCGGTAGTTTCGTCGGGCTCACTTCGCCGTCTATTCCATTCCATTGTTGAGCCTTGCCCTAATATAGTCAGCTTTTAAATAGGATTTCCGTAAACTGTATTAAACTCTTTAAAACGTACTACAATACAGTATACAATGTAAATCGTCGAATTTCGAAAAGATAGTTACTTCTAGTTAGTAGCTTGTAATTGAACCTTGACTTAATTTAGAATGTATTGGCCCTTTGTCGGGCCAGTGACCTTATGTTGCCGCTAGAAGTGGCCACATAAGGTCACTGAGGTAAATTTTAAATTTATCTAAGATAAATTTTGAATTTTCCTGAAAGGTTTGAAGGAAAGTAAACTATTTTAAATTCGATAACCCTATTTAAGAAGTTGCTGTTAAAACCAATAAAAGTTACTTATAGTGTTGTAATAATCGAACGAAACTTTCATATAAATTAAAACAAAAAATTTATCTAGATTTGAATCGAATTTTTATTCCTATCCTTTGTAAGTGTGTAGGGCAAAATTCTCTACAATTATTACCTGTGCCAAGGAGGTTATGTTTTCGTCGGTTTTGTCTGTCTGTCTATCCGTTTGTCATTCTGTCTGTCATCAAGATAACTTAAAAAGTTATGGACGGATTTTGACGAAATTTACAGGGCTTGTTTGGGTAGGTTAGGAGGAACAGCGCAATAATTAAAAAAAAAATGAATGGATCTTTATGAAATTCATAGGAGATGTTAGATAGGTTAAAAGGCACAAATGACTAAATTTGGGTTTGGATCGGTTGGTCCCTTCGTGTGTTTGACTTATGTACGTTATGTTTGTTAGCAGCGTAACTCAAAAAGTTATGAACGGATCTTCAAGAAAATTGCAGAAACTGTTATTACTATCAGGAGGCACAAATGATTAGATTTTGGACTTGATACAATGAAAATCATGGTTTCAGAGCAAATTTGAATTTTTCGTTACCGAACAAACTACGACACAGTCAGCAACTTGACAAGAGTTAAAAACGGTAAGCAGAGTATTGGGATTCATCACCAAACATTTGAATACAAGTCCAGGGACACCATCATTCTCTTGTACAAGGCGTTTGTGCGGACACACTTAAATTTACTGTTCAATTCTGGTCGCAACATCTGTGTAAGGATATCTATAACATGGAAAGAGTTCAACATAGAGCAACGAAATTGATACCTCAGCTGCGAAACAAGCGGTATGAAAGTCGTCTAAAAGAACTGGGCCTGATCTCTCTCGAGCAAAATGCGACGACGTTGAATGGCTTCAACGACGTACCTACAACGGGACTCTTTGAAAGAGACCTTAATGATCGCCTTCAAAACAACGGTCAAAACCTCAAGCATAAAGCTGGAAGTACAACCTTAAGTCAGCAATTCTTTCCATATATCATAGCGAGCATTTGCAATAGACTCCCTTCCGACATTGTCGGTGCGGAGACTGTCAACGCGTTTAAAAATCGTCTTGACATACTTTGCGAGAGACATGCTCCACAGTTAAGAACTCCTCATACAGGAGTCCCAAACTCTTAACTGCCAAAGCTTCCGAGGCCACCTTAATCCATCTTTTCCTCTCTTCAACTCCAACTACACAGTGTGACGCCTCTAAGCTACGCATATCGTGCTTGCTTGCATTCATGGTCGTCTGTTTGGCTGAGATTCTTTTCCCTTTTTATTCTGTTTTCGTCAGTCATTTATATGATACTGACATAATGGCAATAGCTCATAGAGGGCTGGGTTGTAAGTTCCGGTGTCGCTTTGGGAATGGGCCTGTTCGTTCGTCTACTGCCTGCTATCTAATCTAATCTAGATATGTTGTGCATATATGTATAAGGTGACTTAGGGCGCACCACGCAGTTCTGCATCCGATTGCGTTGCAGCACACAAGGCTTCGGCTTGGACTTTGCTATTCCACTAAAAAGAATATCTAAGGTATGAGTCGTTTCTTGCAGTTTGTAAGTACAAGTGGCAATGGCCAAGCTTTAGGAATATGTTCCTCTTACGTCTGACTTAGTTTAAAGTCGAAGTGACGGATAGTTTTAGCCTGACTTTCAAGAGCTATTAGATAAATAGTAGTCACGACAACGTGACGGCCAAAGCGAAAAGTTGAGTGACTGAGCAATTATTGCGATAGTGTGCCCACACTATTAGGGATAGCCTTGCTAAGAGTGGGCATCCGCTGACTACGTTAAGCCGCTGCGCACAAATCTGAACACGGGAGCTGTTCTCGTTCTTGGAACACATGTTTCTGTGCGCATGATAACTGTTGAATCTATTCAGACACATCGATTCCAAATATGTACAGTCGTGAATTGAAACTCAATAGAAATCGAAAGACAGAGTCTAAAATGAGCACGTGGCCCTCGCTATAGCGGAATAGCTGCCGCGGCGCGAAGTTTAAGCAGTTTTTGAATATAATAATATTAGACAAGTCAAAGTTGTATACACGCAGCATTGGAAGGGAAAAATAGGGCGAAACGTTGCCATGTTTCGATTCTCGTGTGTAGTGCACTTGAGGTTAGACGTAGTTCGTTAGGACTATGGAACAGGTGTTATTGATGGGTAGGTTAGGTTGAGAATCTACATTAAGTCGAACTAAAGATTAGATTAGAACCGCGGCAGTAGACGAGCCAAGAGGCCAATTCCCAAAGAGACACCGGAACTTACGCCCCGGCCCTCTATGAGCTAATGCCATTATGTTAGTAGGATGTATATGACCGGGGAAACAAGAGGGAAAGAATGGAAGACGAAAGAAAAATAAAGAAAATAGAAGGGGGAGCAGAATCACAGTCAAAGAGATGATCATGAATGCACGCAAGCTTGATCGACAGCCCCCGGTATGCAGAGCTTAAAAAATTAGATGGAACGGAAGAGAGAAGAAGTCGGCTTAAGATGGCTTGGGAAGCTATGGCCGTTAAGTGCTTGCGACTCGTGGAGGAGGCGTTCTTAGGTGTAGAGGATGTCTCTCCCAATGTATGTTAAGACAATTTTTAGACGAGTTGACCGACTCCGCAGAAACAACATCGGAAGGTAGTCTATTCCAATTGCTGACTATGAAATAGGGAAAGAACTGCTGACTTGAGGTTGTTCTTCGAGCTTTATGCTTGAGTTTTTGACCATTGTTTCGCAAGCATTTATTAAGGTCTCTTTCAAAGAGTCCCGTTGTAGGTACGTCGTTGGAGTCATTCAAGTACTTGAATGTTTCTATTAATTGCTCCCTGAGTCGTCTTTGCTCAAGAGAGTTCAGACCCAGTTCTTTCAGGCGACGTTCATACGACTTGTTTCTCAGCTGATGTATCAGTTTCGTTGCTCTGCGCTGGACTCTTACCATGTTATCGAAATCTTTACAGAGATGTGGCGAACAGAATTGAACAGCAAATGTTAAGTGTGGCCTCGCTAATGCTTTGTACAGGGGAACGATGATCTCCTTGGACTTGTATTCAAAGTTTCTGGTGATGAATCCCAGCACTCTGCTTGCCATTTTCACACTCTTGTCAACTTGCTGACTGTGTTGTAGCTTGTTTGTAATAGTGATTCCTAAGTCACGTTGTTGGGTGACAGTAGCCAATTCCGTCCCATTCATTTTCAATTGGATGGAAGAGTTCACCAGCCCTAAGTGCATTACACAGCATTTGCCGACGTTAAAGTTCATTTTCCACGTTGCGTTCGTAGAGTTATAATAGCGTAGTTCAGGATTGCTTCCTTATAAAAATTGAAAACACTAACTAACCGACCGTGAAATTTCTACGGGCCCCGCTAGTTGAGGAATAATGCTTTTGTTCACGAGAAATTCCCAAAGTTTCTTCAGCATTAGATAGAAAAAAATAAGGATGCTACGGGTCTGAAATATCACCGAAGGACAGTGCTTTTGTGATGTGTCATTTCCATAGGGTCTATGTTAGATAATGATGTTAGGAGAAGCAGATGACTAACTTTCGGCACAGATCCATTGAACCTTTTGTTTACATCTCTGTTTTTTTTATAGAAACATAGCTCAAAATGTTATAAACAGATGTCCATGAAACTGAAAAGAAATGTTAGGGATGTTGATGAGATGTTCTGTTGATCCGGTTGTCTGTCTGTATGTTTGTTTTTGTGTTTATCAGTAAAAATTATGGACGGATCTTCAATAAATTTACAGGAACTTTTAGAAATGTTATGTTATCTATGCATTTCGAACATACAACATTCCAGTGTGTTAGCCAGTAACATTCAATTGTATAGACGCATTCTTTGTGTCATGCGAAGTCATGCCTGGAGGATGTAGCCACCGCCGGCCTCTTCAGGCCAGAGCCGGTAAGATAAAGAACTTAAAAGGTCGTTTAATACCGTGCAAAAATGTGCTGGTTTACCAGCACAGCCTCTAAGTGACATGCGTATTTCTCAATGAACTTCCGGCCGGAACCTAATTCAGTAATAGCTGTCCTTCAAAATCTGTAACCAGAGTTTCGACGATATTTGTTATGCTTGTAAACATAAAGTAATTTACCCACGCCCTGCCGACTCGAATCCGGCGGAAGCTACCGGTGTTCTAATGAAGCCGGCAAATCAATGGTATTTAAATCGCTTGCACGATCAAGTGTCAGCTTATTTCAGTACTAGCATTAATGTACTCTACATAGTCTACAGCATTCTGCTTGTAGCACTTACTTAGATGTAGACCTTGTATTCTCATTCAGTTGTCTGCATCTATCAAGTAGAATGCTTGCTACTTATTATTGGATCATATCGTCTAAGTCTTGTATAATAAGATTTAAATAAACAAGAAGATCTTGACGGGATTCCTTCACTATCCAGCACTGTAGCCTGATAACTATACTCGGCCTTGAAGTTCACTCTCACAACCAAGTACAGTGACGAACTCAATCAGAACTCACGCACGCCAGAAAAACAGTATATTACATGTTATATGAATGAAATGATCAAGTTTTGGAGATGAGCTGTTCGTTCGTGTTTGTATTTGTCTCTTTCTCTCTCTCTGTTTGCATTTGTTTGTCAGAACATAACTCAAAATGTTATGGACTAATCGTCAAGAAATTTACAGGAGCTGTCACTAATGTTACGAGTTAGGAGGAATGTTAATCAAAGTTTGAAAGTGAAACTATCTGGAACTAGAACACTCTGAGAGCGCATACCTCCGCTAAGTAAGACAACGGTAACGAAAAGTTCAAATTAGCACTGAAACCATTTTTTTCTTTGTATCAACTCCAAATTTAATTATTTGTGTCTCTCATATTATTAACAGTTTCTGCAATTTTTTTGAAGATCCGTCCATAACTTATTGAGTTATTGGCTAAGAAATATTATGACAAACATAAGTCAAACATAAAACGAACCAACCGATTTGCACCAAAATTTAATCATCTGTGTCTTTTAACATTACTAACATTTCCTGGAAATACCATAGAGATCAATTCCTAACATTTTGTATTCTCCTGCTAACAAACACTGTGACAAGCATAAGTGAAGCAAACAAACAAGCAAACGAACTAACCGATCTGCACCAAAATTCAATGACTTATGTCTTTTAACATTACTAACAACTCCTGCAAGTTTCATAAAGATCCATTCAAAACTTTCTGAGTTTTCGCGCTAACAAGCGTAAAATGAATGGCGACAAACACACGAACGAACAGACAAAAATTTGATTATTTACTCTTCGTGATTTACCTCACAACTCATATACATTTCATAAAATTCCGTCTATCGGTTTTTCACTAATGGCATTGAGAAAAATGAGGCAGACAAACAAACAAACAAACAAACGGATGGGCAGATCTTCATCAAAAGTTAATCATCTGTTCCTCCTAACATACCTAACAATCCGCGTAAATTTTGTCGAAATTCGTTAATAACCTTTTGAGCTATCTTGGTGACAGACGGACAGGCAGGCAGACAGACAGAAAAACCCGACGAAACCATAACCTCCTTGGCGGAGGTAATTAGGACCACCCTGAAAGTTTTTGGTAACATTGCTTCATTCGACGGAAGCATGCGCTGTCATGGTGCTTCTCCAGTTGTTAGAGTTGGCAAACTGCCCTTACTGATTCAAAGAGTGAAAGGTTTTTGAAAAGGAAATTATCGTTCTAGTTTTTATTCTTGTATTATAGTTTTACGGTGTTTTGCAGGTGCTTTGCTTGGTATTACTTCAGCATCAATATTGTTAGAGTGAGAAGTTTTTGTCATTTTCTAAATAAAATTTAGGAATTGTTGTGCAAGCATGTCATCTTCAGTGGTGAGTATCATCATCAGAGTAAATGATAGGTAAATGCACACCACGCCCACGATCATAGTCAATTATTTCTTTATTTAAGAAAAAGTGGAATTCCAAACAATTTGTTTGTTGAAAAAAATACTTTTTTACAGTAAATAATTTTCCAAAATTGAATTTAAGCGAATAAACTGCATTGTAGTTTTACAGTATTACTATTTAGAAGTCTAGTACTCAACAGGAAAAAAGTTATTCCCTTGTTCTGACAGATTAAGTGAACCCTGATATTATTATTACGAGTTTAAAAACAAATATTCAACGCAAAATGGGTATTAAAACGATGGATGTTAATTTAACCACACTAATACGCAACGAAGAATAAATTTAATGTAGGGCTCTGTTAATTTAGAACGAAACGCATTTTCTTAATGTAACTGCTGTTACGTTGGATGACGTCGAAAATGCCCTATTCTCAGGCTCAGCTTATATAGTATGCCGCATTGTAGCAGTTTCTTTAAATAGTATGTCACAATTCCTGCTTGAAGTGAATTGTTTACCTTTAGCGTAGATTTTCCTGTTGATGATGGCTTAAAAACATTCAGTTAGAGTCCGATTTGTACAATTTGGCCCTCAGCAATGACGGCATTGAAATTTGCCCCTACCGCCGTTATGGTCTTGCGGCACGGGGCTTATTAAACTAGTTTGCGTCAACTCTCAGTTACCTTTGCCGTTTTCTCAACGGAGGTTTTCTTTTTCTCAGGAGATCTTACTGCTGCAAGGGATCCTAGCGTACGGTTTCGAGTGGTTTCTAACACATTGGGAAGACGTGCATCTTCAACTCTCTAAAATTATTTTACTGGTGCATCTGTGACACTTATTCACTTGATGCTCTTTATTTTACTGGTGCATCTGTGACACTTCTTCGCTTGACGCCCAACTTTTCTCATACCGCTCATTGTCATCAATTTCAGTTTTCCTTATCACATCTTTGCCTTTCGACTAGAGGAAACATTAAAAAATCATTGGACTCTCATAGGAGCAGGCCCATTGGGCAATTCGGCTAAAAACGGGATCGGCACCATCGTTAATATCCTCGTCCCCACAGCGGCCTGCATTTCTTTAAGATGTTGGAGCCTTTTTTCTACAGTCCTCTGTTACGAGGTTAATTTTTCATTTTGCTCCTGTAAGACCAGTTGACACAATTGGGCTTCTTTGAACTATAGGCGGGATTGGGTAGCCGCCGTCTCTTTAGCTGCGTCTAAACGCGCCAGTAAGTCTCGTCTGCCATTAGTAGAGAGCGCAGTGGTCACCGTAAATGTTGTCAAGCATTGAATGCAGAGATATAATAGTCGTAAAAGTCCAATTTTACTACGATGTAAGGCAGCGTCTCTTTCTCTGATAACGCATCGTAGCTCGAGGAACCTCCTCCATGCTGCAACCAGTACCTATGAGGTCCCATATCTGACAAACGAGGACTCAAGCATCCAATATGTTCCTTTATAGTGGATCCAGAAGTAAAGTATGAAAAGTGAACGAAACGTGGATGGGGTTTCGTTGAAGTACTATAGTTAGTTTCTACCTCCATTCAATGACAGCGTGAGCCACTATAGTAAACTTAAGTAAATCCAAAGTTGCAGCCCTGAAACGCTACAATTGTCAATTAAGACATAGACATTCGCAGTGGCTCCGGAGCGATCTGCTCATCCCATGGGTGTTTGCCACTCCTTATCCGGGCTTGTTGATCTTGCAATTACCTCCGCCAAGGAAGTTATGTTTTCGTCGTGTTTGTCTCTCTGTCTATCTGTCACCAAGATAACTCAAAAAGTTATGAACTGATTTGAATGAAATTTACAGGGATTGTTAGGTATGTTATGAGGAACAGATGATTAACTTTTGGTGAAGATATGTCCATCCGTTTGTTTGTTTGTCTTCCTCATTTTTCTCGATGCCATAACTCTAAAAGTTATGAATGGATTTTGATGAAATTGAGATGAGTTGTTAGGTATGTAACAAGGAGTAAATGACCAAATTTTGGTAATGATACGTTTGTTCGTTCGTTCGTTTGTCACTATTTTTAAGTGTATGCTTGTTAGCACAATAACTAAATAAATAATGAAATGAATCTTTATAAAATTTATAGGAGTTGTTAGTAATGTTAAAAGACATAAATGATCAAATTTTGGTGCATATCGGTTGGTTTGTTTGTTTGTATCTTTGACTCATGTTTGTCATAACTTTTGTTAACAGTAGAACTCAAAAAGTTATGAACGGATCTTCAAGAAAATTGAACAAGCTGTTATGAATATAAAGAGGCACAAATGATTAGATTTTGGAGTTTAAATAAAGAAAATCATGGTTTCAGAGCCAATTTGAATTTTTTGCTACCGTTGCCTCACTTGGCGGAGGTATGCGCTCTCAGAGTGCTCTAGTTTTTAACTGTTATCAATACTGTCGTCTCCTTTCCAATCGGAATTTTATAGTCATTTATCGGCTGTCTACGAGCAATAGTGAGCGGTATCGGACAACATCAGATAAATGCCTATAAATATCCGATGGGTTCATAAGGATGATGATTTTACACCCAACTTTCAGGAGGCTGGAGCAGAACGCTGGCGGGGACGAGTGGCTATCGTGACCGGCGCCAGCGCCGGCATCGGTGCCGCCATTTGCCGCTCGCTGGTGGGGCTGGGCATGCACGTGGTGGGGGTGGCTCGGTCCCACCACAGGGTGCAGGTGAGCTCAAATTACGACCTGAACGTGGCTGACGAAAACGATGGTTTTGTTAAAAACGTTAGGGTTAAACGATGTATGCTAAGAATAGACTAGGTATCTTAGGATTAGGCAAGTGGCGTTAGATTAGGGTTAAGCAATGTAGGTTCAAGAACTTAGATGTGTTAGGAGAGCATATAAGAAAATAGGTTTTGTTCACTACCATCGTGAAAATCATTACTAAAACCATCACTGTAGCAAAGTAGTGAAATACGTTGAAGACACTTATATACTTCTTGATAACATATAACATATTGTTTCTAGATCAAGTAAATTTACATGACCTACCGATCATTGTAGGTGCTTAAATATTAACTTTCCAGGCCCGAACATTTCCCGTAGGTTTTACGTTACACGGCACTAGTTGGGGGATTCATTAGTTAGTTTTGGGTGGATTGGTCGTTGTATATCAATACTTGCAGACAAAGGTCGGTTCATTGATACTAGGGTCAAGACTATTGATGGCAGGAGGGTTGGCAACCCAGGAGTGACATCTGCACCGATTCATTCGCAGTTGGAGCAATTTCCTCCTCGGCTATGCGAACTGTGCGGTTGATAATCGTGCCTTCATTGTTGGTAGGATCCCCATCCTCATCCTTCTTCCATGAGGGAGATGACCATCGAAGATTACAGGGGATGATGGGGAGGGAAGTGGTAGGGGACTTGGCTAGTGATACATGGGGAGCCGTTTGCTCCATAGCTGGCATGTCGGCCGGGGGTTTTAGCGGAAGGATGCTGCGTGGCGAGGCTGCTCAATCCTAGGAATTATTATTGTATACATATATATCTTCATTAAAATTGTTTTTGGAATCGGGCTCTTCCCTTTTACGTGTTAGTCACCAAAGCATTTTACAAAGTATTGTACAAATAAATTGTTATTACAACGATAATACTATATATGCAAACAATGCGATGTATACTTGGTTATGCAGTTGAAACATTTTGCGCCATTCGTTAAGAAAGAAGAAAGAAAACTCGTATATTTCTCCCCGTAAGAAGGTTTTCATACAATAATACTATTGCAATACTTGTTCAGTAAACTAGTGTAAAACGTTATCGCAATGAGCCTTACAGATTACGGAGCAAATTTATAGCACTATTCTACTTCACAATCTACATTCTGTACAACGCTCTATGTCTATGGTAGCAATAGGTTCACACATTGGTATGTTGTGGCCCAACTAACACATGTTAATTTCAAATTGAGTTCAAATTCAAAAACAATTATTTCTCCCCGTAGGAAAGTATTCATATCATTATAGTTTTATTACAACACATGTGCAGTACACTAGCGTAAAATTTATTTATTTAACATTTATCCCTCCACAGGCGGAAAGTGTTCTTGGATTATTATATTACAGCTTACTGTAAAAATTTTGTGCACATTCACTTCCCGGCAACACTACAGCTACAAATTCACAACCTTATCTACATGGCTCAGTGCCACCGCATACCAAACGAGTTAACAGAACCGGCTCCGCAACAGTGCTTGCTACCCAACGATCACCCTCGCACAAGAATCAAAACAAAACATAATTATGTTTCTACGAAGTCACAGCTCGTTAAGTGCTATTAAAGAATAACTAACGATATCTACAGAAGAATTGATCCATTTAGTATATAATAAAGGCGTGGAACTGCATGCTACGTTATTTCGCCCCAATGTTAACCTCATTTTATCATATTTTTATGATGCAGCTTAGTTGCATTATTTTGACGTAAACTGCGTCATTTTGAAGATGATTGTGCGAGTTATGCGTATCAATGGCTTAGCTCGTTTGTGTAGGTGTTATTGTTATCGCAGTAAATACCTGCCTACAGGACCTCGCCAAGGAGCTTTCCAGTGAGCAGGGTTCCCTCACTCCCATCAAGTGTGACGTGACCAAAGATGAGGAAGTGGAGAGCATGTTTAAAGAAGTGATACAGAAGTTTGGAGTCGTACATTGCTGCATCAACAACGCTGGCTTCAGCTATAACCATTCTTTGCTGGGTAATAAGACTACTGTCTCTCGATTATATTAGGAATGCACCATCACCGGTTGGATCTCTTTATTATATCAGACTGGGGAGATCTCAAAATGTTCAAGACCTTTCTCTCTCTTAAACTGTGACATGAAAGTCGTAGAGAAAAAGTTTGTTTTGTACTCGTACAGTACGTGCAAAGATTATTAAAAGAATGAAACTGCAATAGATTAATACTTTTTCCAGCATATTTCTATAATTATAAGGAGTATGACAGCTCTACTTACTTACATCTGCAGATGAAATTTTGAGGTACCTGCGCATTGAGGGTCTAGTAGCTTTACAAAAGTTCTGGCTGGGTCCCACAAATACTTATTAGTTATTCTACACGGACCCCGCTTGGTGCAACTCTCTTGGACCCCATCAGGTCTCACCCATCAGTCCCTCACTAAATCCTTGTTACCTAAGCCAGGTATTGAACCTGTGATAGCCCCACGTAACCCAACACAGCCGAGAAGCAATTATCTTTGACGTTTTTATTGGCGCTATTCCTGGGAGGTGCCTGATTTTTGTCCGTCGACTTAAGGTAACTACCATACGTTGACCCACTCTGCCCAGGGAGCTGATTATATGATACATCACACCTTTGGTAAAGCTAAAATACAATAATTACTTCTTTTGCGTAGAAAAAGTCGCTGCAACTTGAAAACAACTGCTAATTTGATGCCATATTGCAGGTTAATGCCAAATCTGATCTATTAGCCTTTAGTACCTCATCTGGTCTTGCAACGGATAATACTCGTCTGGGCATGAGATGATCTTCCTACAGGGGTATGGAATGGGCAACACATGGGTATGAGATGGATAGCTAATCTTTCTTGAGAGGTGAAGTGGTGGCAATAATGATAGCACAATTCAGAATTTTTCGATAACTTAAAAAATACTACGCCATGTCATGTGAAATTTTGACATAAAAGCTTATTTCAACTAGTTACCTATTTCTTATCATAGTTTCCCTATAAACTATTTGATTAAACTTTTATGATGAAAAGTATAAATTTGTGTTGGAATTTTGGTGGAAATAAAGATAGTGCAACTTGAAAAAAATTACATTTCCGCGTTACTACATCCAGATTAGAAAAGAAGAATATCAAAACAAACCGGCATCGCCATATTGGACAGTTGCTCCCCACCTTGTAA
The DNA here is from genome assembly GCA_001587735.2 of Parhyale hawaiensis. Classification (NCBI taxonomy): domain Eukaryota; kingdom Metazoa; phylum Arthropoda; class Malacostraca; order Amphipoda; family Hyalidae; genus Parhyale; species Parhyale hawaiensis. The sequence continues at coordinate 260,877 of LQNS02277604.1, read as the reverse complement.
CATCTATATTTGAAAATTAACCCATTTCTTAGCATGGGAAGACAGTGTGGGTTATCTGAAAAGGAAAAGGGTCAAATAAGCGCATTAAATGAAGAAGAATACACTATATCTGAGATTTATAGGAAGGTTAGCAGATCTAGAAGGCGGTAACTAAATTTTTGAAAAACCCAGAAGAATACGGAAAAAAGAAGTCTCCTGGCCGCCCTTCAATATTGAGCCCTACAGCCCGCCGTGAGGCGGCCCGTGAGGCGTCTCGGACAGGAGAGGGGTCAAAAAGCCTGCAAACATCCCTGCAATTTAATGTTACACCGAGAAGAGTGCGACAGATCCTGGGTTCATCTAAGAACTTCATTTATAAGAAGAGAAAAACTGCACCAGCACTCACGAAAGCACACAAGGTAAAACGCGAAGAATGGGTTCGAGAAAAAGTGCAATGGAACCATGAAAATTGGCCTAATGTTATTTCTTCCGATGAAAAAAAGTTTAACCTAGACGGACCTGACGGTTCTCAATACTACTGGCATGATCTTAGAAAGGAAGATAAAATTTTCAGCAAACGACCTTTTGGTGGCGGATCCCTTATGATCTGGGGAGCATTCTCCACCAAGGGCAAGGCGAATTTGGTGATGATGGAAGGCAGACAGAATGCTCAGAAGTACACAGAGGTCTTAGAAACTAGTCTTCTCCCATTTCAAACTGATAAACATCAGCAAGAAGCGGTGTTCCTGCAAGATAATGCTGCCATTCACACAGCGAGGTTGACCACAAATTGACTTAATGCCCATAATATCGCCACTTTAGCTTGGCCTGCTAAGTCACCCTATCTAACCCTAATTGAGAATCTCTGGGGGATACTCTCACGGCATGTTTACGCCAATGGGAGACAATTTCAGGATAAAGAAAGCTTGTGGCTGACCATGAATGAATGTTGGGAGGCTATCCCTGAAGAAATGCTCGCTAATTTAATTAATTAATTCTATGAATAACCGATGTGTACAGGTGTTGCAATCAAAAGGCAACGCTTCTAAATATCAAGAATTATGTTTTTTTTTTGCTTTCATTGTTTTCTAAATTACAATTTTTTCCATATATGCTATTTTTATTTCCACCCGATTTGTACCCACAAACTATTATTTTCGTGGTAAAATTTTGAAAAGACAACGAATACAATAATGATTATAAGGAATCGGTAACTAGTTAAAGTAACATTATTCAGTTAAAATTTCAACAATATTGATGCGTATTTTTAAACTTATTGCAAAATTTCAAAATATGCTATCAATATTGCCACCACTTTAGTAGCCCACTTGGGTATGAGATTGGTTGCTCTGGGTACATCATAGGCAGAGGTGGGCGTTCCGAACAAATGTTCGCAAACCTTTATTCGCGAATTTGTTCGGACCGGCCAAACCCCGGATTTGGGTTCGGAGGTTCGGATTCGGACCGATGTCAAAAAAGATTCGGATTTCCGGGTTCGGAACGTCTTTTTTTCGCGAATCCGAACCTCCGAATCCCGAGAAAATTCTTAAAAAACAAAGACGACTAAACATTGGTTTTCAACCTTTCCGCGGCATACAAATGTGGTGCTGCCTAAGTTTCTGTAGCAAATTAGAGACGCTTATGACCATTAGCATTGTGCTTTACTTTATCACTTCTCTCTACTTCTATTCCAATATGGGCGTGTAAGGCCGTGTTCACATACCTCATCGTAACGCGTTCAGTGAAGCTGATGGACGCGGGGTATTGATTTGATAGAAGCAGTTGCAGCAAACGCGGGAGATTGAAAGATGAAACATGTCCATTTTTTCGACACGTCGCGTAATTCAAGATCAGTAAACACAACCCATAGATGCTTAATTTAATTTATCCTCTATAGCGGTTTTTAATCCAGAACCAGTTAACAAAAATGTTTGTTTTACCGTCACTTTAACGATCAGAATCACTGTATTCCCGTCCCGTTTAACAGAAGAACGCTAGTTGAGCTGGAAATGCTGAAAGAACACTTACGCCATCTTTGATTTGACGATGAAGCGCATTACTGCTTGCTGGTATCACATTTATCGATTTATCAAGACATAGATATTTGGAAAATAGGCAGTTCGTATCAAATTCAGGCTAAAAGATCATGGGATACAAAAGTAACTTCAGACCGACGCAAAATATAAGTAAAATTTAAAGGAACGAAATCATAACTGAACGCGCTGCGTCATTCATTTGAATGAAAGTTGCTTCTAGGCGTGGACAGTGACAAAAAAAAAGTTGACGAACAGCTCGTGCTCATTTTCGTGATTGAACGCGTTACGATGAGGGATGTGTGAACACGGCATTAGTGAGTGTGTGTGTCTCAAATGACCACTGCTTGAAATGTATTCAAAATGCAAGCCTGTGTGACTGTGTGCAGTAATGTGAAACAATGACTAGTAGCAGCTACTGCCTGGGCTACCCTTCTTAGAACTTTGAAATAAACTCGTGGTGTTAACCTCGTTGCTTTATCTGTAACACACAGATTCGTCATGTTGTGACGAATCTGGTCAAGCTGCCAACCAGTCAGAATGCTAGTTATGGTGAGTTCACGCGTCCCTCATCGTAACGCGTACAATTACGAAAATGAATACGAGCTGTGCCTCATATTTTTTTTCTATCGCTGTTCACTCGTAGAGGGGACCTGCATTCAAATGAATGACGCCGCGCGTTCAGTTATGATATCGTTGCTTTACATTTCGCTTATATTTTGCCTTGGTTTGAAGTCACATTCGTATCCTAAAATCTTAAAGATTTATTTTGACAGGAATAGCCTATTTTCAAAATCTTAATAGCTTGATAAACCGATGAAAGTGAAATCAGCACGCAACAATTCGCTTCGTTGTCATATCAAAGACGGCGTCAGTGTTCTTATAACATTTTCTGGTCATCTAGTTTTTTTGTGTGTTTAACGGGAATACAGTGATTCTGATCGTTAAAGTGACAGTAAAAAACATTTTTGTCAACTTGTTCATGATTTGTAAATGCTATGGAGGATAGTTTCCGTATTTATAGGTTCTGCGATTTTTACTGAACTTGAATGACGCGGCTCGTCCAAAAAATGGACGTACCTACTTAATTCTTCAGTCTCCCGCATTTTCTGCCACTTTTTCCACCAAATCAAGGGGCCGCGTCCATCATCAGTTTGACTGAACGCGTTACGATTAGGGACGCGACGCGTTGATATGACGAAAGAAGCCACAGCAAACGCGACAGACTTAAGAATGAAGCATGTCCCTTTCTTGAACGCACCGAGTCGTTCAAATTCATTAAACAGAACCTATAAATGCTTGATTTATCCTCTATAGCGCTTTCAATTTATGAATAGGCCAAGAAAATGCATTTTTACCCTCACTTTAACGATCAGAATCACTGTATTTACGTTTAACTCAAGAAAACTAGTTATGCTGAAAATGCTGTAAGAAGACTGACGCCATCTTTGATTTGACAACGAAGCGAATTGCTGCCTACAGATTTCACTTTATTAGTTTATCAGGCTATAATTTTTTTAAACAGGCTGTGCCTATCAAATTCAGGCTATAAGATCATGGGATACGAATGTAACGTCAAACCGACACGATATATAGTCGCCATTCACTTGAATGAAGGTCGCATCCGCGTGGACAACGACAGAAAAAGTTGACGCACAGCTCGTGTTCATTTTCGTGATTGAACACATTACGTTGATGTACGTGTGAACACGGCCCTAGCGACGCGCAGCCACCGGTGGCTACAATAGTCAGATATTCTTCAATCGTTGCTCTTAATAATGTAAATATCTTAAAAAAAACTTATTTAATCGGAAAGCTTTAAATTTAGATTCGCAATGTGTAAAAATTAGGTTTGGATATGTTCGGAAGGTATTAGAATAATTAAGGTTCGCTTTGCGATCTTGTTAAGATTCGGAGGTTCGCGAACAAATGTTCGGAATAAATCTTCGCACCGAAATTTTGAAAATCGGGTTCATTATTCGGCGGATCGGAACCCTAAACCGGCGAAGATTCGGGTACGGATTCAAACCCCATAAAAAGGTTTGCTCGCCCACCTCTGATCATAGGTATTCCCTAGGCTTGAGCTGAGTAGCCCAAATGGGTAAGATAAAGATTGTTCCTGGGCGTGAGATGAGAGGCCATCTGGAGCTCGTCTGGGTATAATTTGGTTTACCCTTAGACATGAACTGGGTAGCCATTTCAAATTGCGGTACAGTTGGAAATCCGTTAATTGCCCAAGGAAGAAATCTACACATAGCATATGTTGGGGACACCCTTCGCCTCCTCGATCCCCCCTCCTCCCGCCCCTCCCTCCCCTCACTCCCCCCATAGGAGAGCTGCCAGTCTCCCTCCGACTCTTGCTCGCTCTCCTCCGCTTACTTTTATGCAATTGAACTGCAACGGACTCTTTCATTACACACACGAACTCGCCGCTTTCCTCCACAGCAACAATATTGCCGTCGCAGCCCTACAGGAAACCAAAACTTTCTCCCAGCTCTTTCCTCCCCGCCTCACCCGACTACACTCCGGTCCGGAGAGACCGTCCTGCCGCTAGTGGTGGTGGCAGTCTGCTCTTCCTGATTCGACAAGAAATCACTTATCAACAAATTAGCCCAAACCACTTTTTCCCTAATGATCAAACAGGTGAACACCTGGGTGTCGTCATCACCCTGGGTTCCTCATTCCTTACCCATTCCTTACCCTCATTCCTTACGAAAATCTCTCTTTTGACACTCATATCGAAAAATTATGTAGAACAATCAATGGTACCCTTATCTTCCTAAACAAAATAAAGCATCTACTGGACGAAAAGTCTCGTCTCCTATTGATACAGTCGCTGATCCTCTCCCACTACAACTA
>LQNS02277604.1:238935-254187 GCA_001587735.2 Parhyale hawaiensis | reverse complement strand
CGATTAGGTTGTGAATATATAGCTGTAATATTTCTAACAAATTATTGTACACACAATTTTTAATGTAAGCTGTAATATAATAATCCAAGAACACCTCCCGCCTGTGGAGACACAAATGTTTAATAAATAATAAATAAATAAATAAATTCTGAACATCTATGTTCCTCCGGCTATTTTCTGCTCTCCAGGGTATCGTCTCGACTCCTTCACTCTATTCTCTGACTTCCATGCTGATACCCTTATAATGGGTGATTTCAATGCCCACAACTCCGATTTGTTCTCTGCCACCCAGGACGAGCGGGCTGCTGCCCGGGAATTGGAGATCAGTGACTCTTTCAACAACGGAGCTTTCTGTCTTTTCAATGGCGACTCTCCAACCAGAGTACCTTGTAATGGTCCGGGCTCCTCTCCAGATCTGACCGTTATTTCAACACACCTAGCTCTCGACTACACCTGGTCCACCACAACTACCCTCTCTTCTGACCACTTACCTATCTTAGTCGCTGCTGAATCCAGTAATTCTTCACCTCCCGGTCCTGGACGTATCTTCATAAATTTCAGGAGGGCCAACTGGGCGGAATTCACAAGCGAGTGTGAGGAACTCATCGCTTCTCTCCCACTCTTAAAGCGTCATCTCATTGATAATAGTTTCACCCCTCTCAGGTTCTAGAGGCCATTGACGCCTCTGGGACCTCTACAGCTATAGGCCCTGACAAATTATCTACCTTACATATTAAGCACCTTGGCCCTCGAGGTCTCCTCTATCTAACCAGATTATACATTCTCTCCCTTGCTCACGCCGACATCCCCGCTCTTGGAAATTAGCAAGCATAATCGCCATTCTAAAACCATCCAAACCTGCAGATAAAGGAACCTCCTACCACCCAATATCGGTCCTGTGCCCTACTGTCAAGGTCCTGGAGCGCCTTCTGATGCCTTTCATCAATAAGGCATTCCAACCCTCTCCTCACCAACATGGCTTCCGACCCATGCAATCCACAACATCCGCTCTGCTACCCCTTTCTTCCAAGCATCCAATGGCATGAACAAGCCTAAGCCCCATGACCGCACAGTGGCTTTGCTGACTATTTTCGGCAAAGCCTTCCACACTGTTCCCATTGAAGGCCTCCTATCCTCGGTCTCTAACACCACGCTCCATCATAATATCGTCAGATGGCTCACGGCTTACCTCAGGGGTCGTGCAGCATGCTGCCTCTATCACGGCTTTCGTTCTCAATTCCGTGCTGCCATGGCGGAGGTTCCTCAGGGTTCAGTTGTCTCGCTTTCCCTTTTCAACCTCTACGTCTCTGATTTCCCCATACATCGGGACCAGTTCTGTCGTCCCCTTGTGACATTATACTCCGACGACTTCACTGTCGTGGCATCCCATTGCCATCCTCTCACGGCTGCAGCCGCTCTATCGGATCACTCTGACTTGATCAGTGCCTGGGTAGCTGCCAAGGGCCTCACCATCTCAACCTCTAAATCCAACTCAACACTATGGGCGACCGACACACATCAGTCTACACTTAACCCTCAAATCAATGTTAACATTTTCCTACCTCTGGAGCGCCGCCCCAAGATCCTCGGCGTCACTTTCGACACCCACTTTACTTTTACACCCCACATCAGTTCTGTCGCTGCCCGAGCCTCCAACCGCCAGATTGCTCAAAGCCCTAGCTGGCACACTCTGGGGCCAGTGCAAGGAGGCCCTGCTTCTCACAAATAAAGCATTTATCCGACCCCTCTTCACCTACGCGGCCCCTGTCTGGTATCCTGGAGCTCGCCATTCCGCGATTCAGACGCTCCAGACAGTTCAAAACGCCGCTCTCCGTTCCGCGACCGGTTCCCTTCGCATGGCATCCATCGATCGTTTCCATTCAGAGTCCAAATTCCTAAGGGTCGACCAATCTCTCCACCTTCAGTGCCGCCAATACCTCATCTCCGCTCTTCGTACCGAGCACCCAGCAAACACTCTGTCGTCATTGCACAGGCCGGTCTTCGACGCATCTGCCAAAATCTGGCAACCAAACTGCACTCTGACGTCAACCACTTGCTAACAGATAATATCATGCCATCTGAGGAATACCGTGCAGTTATCTCCTACCCCCATCGGTCTGCCGTGCGAGCTTCACTAGACCATCTCTCTGTAAGCAGGGTTTTGAGTAGCTATCGTTTCACCGGAGATCATGCCTGTGGAGACCACTCTTCCAACGACGGCCCGCTCTACTCTATCGCAACTACGTTCAGGCTTTTGCTCTGCCCTGCTGTCTTACCGCCACAGGGTCAGACAAGCAGACTCAGACTCCTGTTCCGAATACCACAATGGCCCTCACACTGTGAACCACCTATTCGAATGTCCTGCCCATCCCACCCCGCTCCTTCCCACTTCTCTATTTAGATTAGATTAGATAGGCGGCAGTAGACGAACCAACAGGCCCATTCTCAAAGAGACGCCGAAACTTGCGCCCCGGCCTTCTAGGAGCTATTGCCATTAAGTGAGTAGGATAAAAACGACTGGGGGAAAGAGAAGAAGAGAAAAAAAGGAGGGAGAAGAGTCTTAGCAAAAGAGACGATCACGAATACATGAAATTATGATCAATAGCCGCTGATATGCTGAGTTAAAGATGTCAGACAGTGTAGTTGGAGCGCAAGAGAGAAGAAAACGGATTTAGGAAGCCCTTGAGGCTTTAGCAGACAATCCTTTATCTGCACTTCACTTCCTGTGCTCTCTTCCTTCCTTTTCATACCTTCCTCCACTTGCTCGACCCCCTCCGAAGCCCCACCCCATCCAGCGTAACTACATTAACAATGCCCTATGGGTCTCAGCTGTATATAAGATAGCGAAACCCACTTGTATTAACCCGAGCATGTGTTTACAACGTACCTGTTGTCACCCAGCAGTTTACCATCTTTCCACTCGGAGTAAACAAACCATCGTTGCCCGGGATGCACCGTGTAACTTGGTGAGCACTGTAGGATGATCCTGAGACATCCGTGCTGTCATCGCTACATTATGACTGTGCAAAAGAAACTTGCGATGAATCTGACTTTTAACACGGGCTCTACCTTTGAATTTTTTTAGCCGAGAGAAGCGCGACATCGAGCAGGAAGTTGTATACTGTATAAAGGAATGATTGAATTTATTTCAACAGAAGGAACTACGGAGGAGTGGCGCAGCATGCTGAACGTGAACGTGGTGGGGCTGTGTCTGCTCACTAAGCTTGCGGTTAATAGTATGAGAGAGAAGGGCATTGATGACGGCCATATCATCCATATTAGCAGGTGATGAGGACAAGTTTCTGCCAGCTGCCAAAGGTTATAGGGTAAGAAATAATGGATGACGAAAAAAATGTAACGGCAATCTCTATTGCTTTACAAAATGTTGGCTCACGCTTCAAGGCCGTGCACTGCATGTTTCTGTGGACGTGAAGTTTGGAGGGGTCCGCGACAAGCATCATTGCTCAAACTACTTCTTGCATTTGCTAAGGTTTGCAGTTACGGATTTTTCTTATTGAACGAAGTAAAGCAATAACAATTAACATCATCAAGTTTTCTTTGAATCTCAGATGCTCGATTACGACTGCAATATACGGGTGGCTGGAATGGCAGTCATTGCGCACAGAAGAAGCGAGTACTGTGCTTCCTAACTAGAACTTACAGGTACAAACGAAACGAAAACTGAAACGTACCTAGCTTAGTACTACCATATTGGCAAAGCTGTACCACGGTAGTAAAACGATTTTCAAGTAATGCACAGCCAGTGACGCAACAAAATGCTTTAGCTTTGCTTTGTGTTGTAGTAATTTGAAATAGTTAGGAAATTAAAACAATTCCCGAGATTATTGAGTAGCAGCTCTGTTAACTCTGTTCTGCAACAGACTGAATTCCCGGTAAAACGTAATTGTTGAAATAGACCTATTTCGAATTTACATGCACGTAAGATTGCCTAGCCTATGTCATATTTCATAGCTAGAGGGCCCAGCCGTCAAAAATGACGGAAAAAAATTTGTGATTGAGCTTTTTATTGTTCCGGTTCCCAGTATAGGTTTTGCTGTATTACAGGTCTCATCCCTGCAGGCCTGATCTTCCTTTAGTGAAACGCAAGCTCTACAACCATGAGTTTTGCGATAGCAAAATATCCCCCTGTGAGATAAGGAGTGAATATAAGCTTGGAATTGATTAAGCGTTAAGTTGCACTAAGAAAATATAGTTCAGTCTAAAGAATTCACTGGAAGTGCCCAAGGCTCACCATATTGTAGATACCAACTGATTGTTGAACCTGGAGCGTCGAAAATTGGCTGCGATGTAAATTCAATATAAACAGGCGTCTGCTGAGCGTGAAGTATCAACTACTACGATATCATTCAGCAATGAAAGCTGGAATCCAGAGGCTAAGAATCCAGAGGCTGGGGGTCCAGAGGCCGGAGATCCAGACCTATATATGACACCGATACTCCAGGCGCTGAAATTGTATGGTATCTCAACTTGTTTTTCAGTACATGAATTTTCTCCTATTAAACTCTAAACTGCGTGACGGAGAGACGGACCAACATTGGACCAAGCGACCAACAACTGCGTGTTATTATATAGTGGATACTCTCAAGATGAAAGTCTGTTGGGATATTGCAGATGCACTGCTCTGCAATGTATGAGAGTTTTCTTCAAATACGGTTTTTCTCTATTTTAGCAAAATTTTTAATTGCTTGGTTTGAACAAAACTAAATGTGTAGTTATTACTCCACTGAGAGTTGTGCCAGGTTTCAAACCTTCCGAACGTTTGCTTTCAGTGCGGTGAGTGCCTATTGCTTTACTTTACAGAAGGAAAAAACTATAGCGGAGTAAAAAGCAGGGCTCTATATATTGGGCTCAAGTGCTATAGACAATTCCGAATATTAATTATATAAAACAAGAAATTCAAGTCCGTATCAAGCAATTGTAATTTATTGTGTGAGCTGAAACTTAGCTACTGAGATGCAAGTCGCGTAAACATGAGCTCGTGCTCGAATACGGCCATGAATAGAGCAGATTGAGATGGGTGAGTTCCTTGATTGCGCATGCGCATTACCGCACGTGCTGGATAATCTACTGTTGTTGGAAGCTCACTCATGGTATTTTAATTTCATAAATTCGCAAAATCGTATCTCCCTGCCATCAGGCTGAGACCCATGTATTCTTGAAAGAAAAGTATATACTCAACTAGAGCACTCTGAGAGCGCATACCTCCGCCAAGCGAGGCAATGGTAGCAAAAAATTTAAATTGTCTCTGAAACCATAACTTTCTTTGTATAAACTCCAAAATCTAATCATTTGTGTCTTCTGATAGTAATAACAGCTTGTGCAATTTTCGTGAAGATCCGTTCATAACGTTTTGAGTTATACTGCTCACAAACGTAATGACAAACATGAGTAAAGCATACAAACGAACAAACTGACCTGCACCAAAATTTAATCATTTATGTCTTTCAACATTACTAACAACCTTATATATTTCATAAAGATCCATTCTTTATTTTTTGAGTTATTGTGCTAACAAGCACAAAATCACAAACAGTGCAAAACGAACGAACGAACAAACGGATCATTGCCAAAATTTGGTCATTTACTTTTTGTTATATACCTAACAACTCGTGTTAATTTTATGAAAATCCATCTATAACTTTTTGAGTTATGGCGTTGAGAAAAAAGAGGCTGACAAACAAACAAACAAACCGATGTACATATCTTCACCAAAAGTTAATCATCTATTCCTCCTAACATACCTAACAATCCCTGTAAATTTCGCTCAAATCGGTTCTGAATTTTTTGAGTTGTCGTGGTGACAGACAGACAGACAAACACACAGACAGACACGATGAAAACATAACTTCCTTGGCGGAGGTAATGAGAGGGTTATCACGATGATAAAGAGATAACTGGGGGACAATGGGACATTATGAATCTCAGTGACATCAATGCCAATATCTGATTGAGTTCATCCGCAAACGATAAATACGTTACTAGCGTTCTAATACGCATCTGCGTTAGGCGCTCGGATTTGACTATGTACCCACACTGATCTGCTAAACTTCAGTTTTGTTCCATTGAAAATAACGTACATACATCATGCCTCTCACCAGCATGTCGGGGCATGTTGTCACCACCTTCTTTGAGGCGCACTTTTACACTGCCACCAAGTTTGCAGTGAGGGCTCTCGCTGAGGGCCTACGGCAAGAGCTGCGGAGCGTTAACTCCCACATCAGAGTGTCCGTAAGTGTTTTGTGACAGTCGCTTCCTGTTCAAATTTAGGGAATACCGTATGGGATCGCCCAAAACGTCCCTTTTCACGGTGCTTGTAACGTTGTTAAGGAAGTCGGTTCACTTTGAATATTAGGGCTAGCCCGAAGGATTTGAGCTATCTTATTGGAAGTGATACAGCAGGAGGAACTCACAGGTTACGTTGTTCTCATGTCTTCGGGACTTGTTTCTTTCCGTATCTGTGTTGCTTCTTTCCTTTTGTAACTCTAACTTACAATCTACGCTGTAATCTTATGCGACATTCATGCTTCCATGTGCAGTGTTCCTGTCCACAGGATTTTCTTCTTTTCTCGCAGACCACATGTCCCCTATTTACTCGTCTAAACGGGCAACAAAGTGTCAGTGGATAAGGGTTATTTACTCGGAAAGATCATAAAAAATGAGTTATTTTTCGTATACATAAGGAAGAACGCGTTGTACAGTAGATAAGCGTTGCACTTCAGCTCGTGTTATTCGGTGCTACTGTGTTGTACAATGCAGCTGCTATAGCTTGGTATTTAGTCTTCGTTCCTGAGAGTTTACTCTTATTTATAGAATTCAGAAGTGTATACTGTCTGATATCACTTCTAGTTTTGTGCACAGCTGTTGAAGCTTGACCTCTCTTTTCTTTTAAGTTTGTGGGAGTATTTTTGTTTCGGACTTTCACGTGGGTCGGCATTTGTCGACACAAGTGCAAGATCATTAAACGGAAAAATTTTCGCGTTGTGAAGGAACCGTAGAAAAAACATAGTGTTGCGTAACAAAAATTGCACCCCGCAAACGGAACATAAGGACAAAACAAGCAAGGCGGTACTGTAAACATAGTTGATTATTTTGCAGTCCATCAGTCCTGGTCTCGTGGTTACTGAATTTGCTCAAACTATGACGGGAGATGCTGCCGCTGCTGCCAAGGTCTACGGCTCTCTGGAGTGCCTCAAGGTTGAGGACATCGCAGCGTCTGTCCTACACGTGCTTACGGCACCCCCTCACGTGGAGGTAACCCGTCTCTTTGACACCAGCTAACTGTATTTTACTCAAGTTGTGCCATGGTGGCATACGGGATCTTTTCCTCTTTGTGTTCCTACGGGAAGAGGAGCCCTCGGAAAGAGATAGCTCAACCTTAGTAAGATACCGGTAGTTCTAACAGAACCAGCCAAACCTTGGTTTCTGTTAGAAATACATATGTTTTTTTCAAATGTTCTGAAGTAAGCTGCTTTTTATATGGCTAAATAGCCTTTGTTTCTTCTTAGTAGTCTGTATCTCTCATTAAATGCCATTATTGGCGATGTGATAGTTATGGAAAATATCCTGTCTGTCCTATTCAATTATGCTGTCTTTTATTATCTGGAAGTACTGATATTCTTCTCACAGAGACATGTATGCCAGTACAAAAGTCCCACGCCTTATTGGTCATCATGTGTTAAGTTTTTGATGGATTGCATATCTGCAAGCATATAATATAGGTACTTATTTTGCCCACTTGGGAGGCATAGGCTCTATCAAATTATTGTTAGGCTAGTTATGGGGAGAGAGCTTAATATGAAAAAACTAGTGAACCCGTGCATGAAAACTTTCACGCAATAATCGACATGTTTGCCTAATTTAGGCCGGTGCGGACGTGCTTCTCCATTTTCTTCGTTGATCCTTTGTCGTGCTTTCATCCGTAAGTCCTCTCTTCTTTGACTTGCCGTTTCCACATTTTTCCGCTCACGCTTATCAGCAGCTCTTATTCCCTTCTGTGATCTTTCTGCGTCCAGTCTTTTTTGACACTGTCGCGTAGGCGCGTTATCTGGCTCCATTGGTAGTGCGTCTTTGTTCTTGACACTAAAATATAGTCTCGTTCTACTTTTACGTTCCCTATCCACCGATCTCTTACTTCTTAAAAGTGCGTCTTCCACAGTGAGTAGCAGAAGTAAAATCTTGAGTGAAACACTGCAATTAACTTGAATGTAGCTCTAGTCAGCTTATGTGCAATGTGAGCATACCATAGCCATGATACTGTCTTTCAGACTAAAGCATTTGCTTCAGTGAAGTGCTGAAATTTTGGTCTATGACTGAAAAACTGCTCCGTCAATGAAAGACAGCTATCTAGAAGAAATTATTGAGTCTGCTACCCGTGAAAAATCCTTACTTCGTGAGTGATTCGTTGATCATCTACCAAATTTATACATCGTGACTGCGAGAAAAAAGTTATAAAATCAGACTCCAGCAGCTGCAAGTATATGGCTTTGGTTTCAATAAGTCCTTCAAGCAAAGAGTGCATTCAGATAATGAGATAAGGATCCCACTTCCGCCATCTTCTGTAACCTGGTCATCGAGCTCTATGAAAACTTAACTTAATTACAAAATCTAAAAACTGGCCTATTTTTCGCCTATTTCATTAAGATGCAGACACGAAATAAATACATGAAGCAGTGCAACAGCCATCTTCTGCAGCTTGGTCATCGACCTCTATGAAAACGTCACTAAATTACAAAATCTGCTACCCTGTCTATTTTTCGCCCATTTCATTAAGAAGCAGACACGAAATAAATAAATACTTGCACGTAATTTTAGGAACGTGTGAAAAGCGAATGACACATTTTGTGATCTGTTCTTCCCTTTGTCTCCTTCCATGTTTGGTTTTATGTTTGTCTGGAACATAACCCAAGAAGCTATGGTAAATATTTACACAGAAGCACCATGGCCTCCAGCTAATTCACTACTAGATGTCGATAGAAGTCTATAAGGGAATGCAATGTTACCCACATATATATCACTCGAAAATGCATAGCTTCAAGGTATTTGACAATGAACTTTAAAGTTCCCATGGTTTTCTATGGGAGAAAATAACTGGCTTCATTACAGGCTTGCTAGCGACCCCATACGAACCTAACCAAACCTACCTAACCTTACCCAGCCCAACGTAGCCTAACCCAACTTAACCTAACCCAAACTTACCTAACCAAATCCAACCTAACCTAACCGAACTTAACCAAACCTAACCGAACTTAACCAAACCTAACCCAAACTAACTTAACTCAACTTAATTTAACTCAACCTAACCCAAACAACACCTATAATTGTATTCCATTACACTGTGCAAGTGCGGTTATTTTCTCTCTAGAAAAGCATTAGGAACTTCTAAGGCAATGTCTATGCGTAAACTATGCATTTCCGACTGATGCAGGCCTATATGGGTATCACTGCACTTCTCTAATAGACTACTATCGATACTTAGTGGTAAATTAGCAGGGGATCATGGTGCTGTTTTGTATAATAATACCGAAGATATGAACAGATCATGAATTTGCACCAGTTGGAGAAGGGTTCAGAGGCACATATGATTAAATTTTGGTGATGATTTGTTCGTTTGTCTGTGCCTTTGTTTCTATATTTGTCTTTTCATTTTATTTAGAACATGGCTCAAAAATATGGAAACGGGCCGTCAAAAAAATTACGAGAACGAGATGTTACAAAAAACTTGATCAATTATTAGTACTGATCTAAAATAAATCCTAAATTCAGGGTTTATTTGAATTTTTCGTTATCATTGCAAGGCAGAAGTATGCTCTCTCATGCGCTAGAGGGCTTCTGTAAATATATGTGAAATATTCTGCCACATTCTTTTAGCAGTATAAATTGCGTAATAATACATGTCCATCATTACTTTGATTTTTGTATTGCTGTTCAATTAGTAACCATGACAACGACGGTTTTTGAAGGGATCTCTAGGTCTTTACCCATCTGGCTCCTCCCACGTGTGGAAGTGAGCAGAGGACCTTCTGCGGAATATTGCCTATTTTCTTGAATTTCTTTAGCTTTTGACTGTTCTGTATGCCATCCTTCTGTCACTCCTCCTCCAGGACTCGCAAACTCTTAACGGTCACAGCTTCCGAGCCACCTTAATCCGTTTCTTCTCTCTCCCGCTTCAACTACATAGTTTGACATCTCCAAGCTCCGCATATCAGCGGCCCTTGATCGTGCTTGCGTGCATTCATGATCGTCTCTTTGGCAGGGATTCTTCCTCCTTTTTTTCTCTTTTCTCCAGTCCTCTATATCCTACTAACATAATGGCAATAGCTCATAGAGGGCCGGGGCGTAAGTTCCGGTGTCTCTTTGGGAATGGGCCTATTGGTTCGTCTACTGCCGCCTATCTAATCTAATCTAATCTAACTTATTATTTTGTTGAACCTCCCCCATCAACAAGGAAAGTATCAACGCTCTTTTGCTAAAACTTATTAACTCTCAAATGCTAGTCTCGATAAGACCAAGGTGACATGGGTGTATAACGAGCTAAGAAAGGAGAGAGCTGGGTGAACGATTTGAGATGTTTTATAATTTTGTTGGTGACTCTTCATGCAATAAGCTAATGGATATTTTTTCTCCGCAGGTGAACGACATCCACATTCTACCAACAGAACAAACTTTGTAACTAATTGACCACATCGCAGTGTCAAATGCTGCGGTCGCTCCACAAGGCCAGCTACCGCTGTATTTCAATACATCTATGGTATATTTTCTTGTACTTTCCCTGAAAGCAAGCAGAGCTATGAATTTATGCTTACAATTTTATGGCATGAATATGAAGGAAGGGTCTTGAACCGTGGAGTTTCCACGTAAGGGCTCCAAAGCCAGAATATTCTGAGACAAAGACAAGCAGCGCTAAAGAAGACAGCTATGGTTGAACTTCGTTTAATCGAAAATCAGAGCTTCTTACGAGTTGAATTTCCCTAACCTTACACTGAAAAGCGTAACGTGCAGACACACAAATGGACGTACGGATGGAGCCTCAAGCAGAATTATGATATAGATATTTGTATATATATTTGTATATCTGTCTGTCCACCCAATAATTGGAAAGACAGTGTGTATCTGTTGGGTGCCTGGCCATGTCGACGTCGCGGGCAACGAGCTCGCTCATGAGGAGTAGAGGCAGGTGGCCCTGACGGAATTGCCTATGGCAAACCGTGCAGTCCCCTGCCGAGACTATTTCCCGCTAATCAACCCAGAGAAACAATACATTGCAAAAATTAAAGAAACCGTCCGACACTGGCACTCATCCAATAGCGACGACCGTTGAATGGACGTTGTACTGTGCCGCCTGCGTATTGGGCACACGAGACTTACTCATGACTATTACTCATGACTATTTGCGAGCGGGGCTCCCGCAGCCCTATTGTGACGATTGCATCGTACCTCTCAACGTCTTACATCTGATGGCCGAGTGCCCTACCTTCTCCAACGAGCGGAGGGACTGCTATCCGGGCCTTTATGGACAGGATGCTGATTCCATACTCCGGGGAATGCTGGCTGAGGGGCCACGTGGCCAATTTAACAGAGATGCCTTTAAGACCTTCCTTATTAGATATGACCTCTACAATAAACTGTGATGAACCAATCACGATAAATACCACCACCAACTATGACATTATCCCCTTGTTTGCTAAATACATATACTTTATGTAAAATTAATATTAGTCCCTCCTTAATACTTCCTATTAATGTAAAATGAGACATACTTCGCACCCTGGCGGCGCACGAGCCTTTGGATAACCACAGGAATAGTTCGGCGCGATATAGGCATTGTGCCACTGAAGTGCTAGTAAAACCTCTGCTACTACTACACCCAATAAGTGGTCGAAAGAGTTGAGCAATCCTCATAATTTTTTGTAGGGAGTTTGGTGAGTTGACCTATACCTTTTACAGTTCTATTTGATCCAAATGAAATAATATTTGATCTAAATGCAAGTTAATTTGACCCAAATAAAATAATATTTGATCCAAATAAAATTATATTTGATTCAAATGTAATTGAATTTGATCCAAATGAAATAAAATTTGATCCAAATGAAATTAAATTTTATCCAAATGAAATTCAATTCGATCCAAATGTAATAATATTTTATCCAAACGAAATTGAAGATGATTCAGTTGAAATTGAATTTGTTCAAACAAAATAGAAGTCTCTGGTGGGAGTGTGTTCAAGAAAAATTTTAGAAATCCATGAAGTATTACATAATTAAAGGGGAAAAATATTAAAGACAGTATACATGATACAAGTACTCTTCATGTATGGCCCAAGTTTGCAGCTTTTTCAACAATTTTTCAACTGTCTGTGAACATGAAATACAACAAGATATCGGCAGATGACAGAAAGAGAGTCTGCGATGCCTACAAAGAAGAAAAATATTGGAAAGACCTCGCTACAACTCTGGGAATCAACCTGAAAACGGCTTACAAATGGCTTGCTAATAAGCACGGCTGTGCCGTGTTACGTGTGGCTCAGTGCACGCCTCCATGTGCCCAATCACCACGCAGGTCTAAGATATGTAGATATAGTGACTTGTAATCGGCCACCCTCCAATTCAGTGGAGAAGGTGGGTCTGGTAAATAAATAAAACAAATTTTGTTGACTTTGGTGTCACTTCAATAAATTAGAATTAAGCATTTGCCGAAAATTTATCTATATTAAAAATTATATACCTTGATTAACTTGATGATACTTCGCACGAGGTCCAGGTGGCGTTATGCACGCAACCCATCTTGCGCAGAGGTGATGCTGCAGTCCGTGACCAGCGGGATGGCTAACAGCGAGTTATCCCCACAGTTTACGTAACCACTTACAACAGGTTTATCTGGCACTTTCAGTAATTTTGCGTCCAGTAAGTTTTTAAATTTCAGTCTCTGTACCGGTGACATTTCGGATGTGACGTGGCATTTTGTTGAATAATCTCAACCTCCGAACCGCGAAACTATTAGAATACTTTGTGGCCCTTGCGTCACCACCAGTTTTGATCGGAATTCGCACGTCACAAGTGTGATCAATACGGTCTGAGTGTCTGGCCTGGATTCGTCCATTGACGTTGACAGTAATGCCTTCTAGAATTTTCCAGACATATATGATCGTAAAGCGCTCGAATCTCCTTTGAATGGAATCCATTTGAAGTTGAGCAAATCTTTCGTGATAGTTTAAATCTTGCATGTCCGGATTTTGGCAGTAAATGATCGCTGGATAGCCTCATGGCGCTCTGCGTCTTTCCGTGTGCTTGGCATCCACAGAGGTGAACAGTATTCAATCCTCGGTAGTATTAGTTGTTTCCATAAGGTGAGCATTGAGTCTGCTTCTCGTGAAAAGAAAGTTCGAAGCACCCATCCGGTTCACTTCTTGCCTATAGGAACAACTCGAGCTACGTGATGTTCAAATTGGCATTATCTTGTATTCGCACCCCAAGATCTCTTAAAATTTGCTTTCTCTCGATTTCGCTCCCATCTCTCGTCTTGTAGAACGTAGATTCAGTAAGGGAGAGGTTTTTTCCGTACCGTAATAGTTCAAATTTTCATTCGTTGAAGATCATGTTGTTAACCGATATTCAGTGAAAGATGTTTGTTAGATCTAGTTGCACATTCCGTACGTCTGCCGTTGATTGTACCGCTGCTAATATCCGTGTGTCATCAGCGAACGATAAGGGAACGGTAAACTTGTATTGGTACTCCATATCATTTATCATGATAAGGAAGAGTATTGGACCAAGTACGGTGCCTTGTGGGACTCCACTTAGTACCGGCTGTTGTATGGACACTTTATTATTTATAATTACACTTTGGGTTCGGTTTGTCAGAGAAGCTTCGATCCACTAAGACATTTTCCGCAAATGCCCATGTTGAAGAGCTTGAGTAATAATATTTCATGATCTACTTTATCGAAGGCTTTGGCAAAATCTAAATATATTACGTCCACATTTTTGCCTTGGCATAGTAGGTCTAGAATGGAGTAATAATGCTCAAGCAACTGTGAGGTGGTTGAACGTTTATGGCAAAAGCCGTGTTGATTTGACGTAAGCAGGTTAGTGCTCTCCAAATGATGTACAAGGCGTTTCCTAAAGACCCTTTCAAACGTCTTCACTACGTGGCTCGTTAAGGAGACAGGTCTATAGTTGGCTGGATCCAAGCTATTTCCAGCTTCAGGAATGGGGGAAATAATTGCGTGCTTGTAGGTGAGTGGAACCACTCCATCATCCATCGATTTTCGCCACATAAGGTATAGGGGGTAAGAGATGCTTAGCTTGCATATCTTAAGAATTTTTGCAGGCATATCATCCGGTCCTGCTGCACTGTTGCCGCTAAGTTCATCAATGGCTAAGTCAATGCTTAGTTTTGTGAACTCAAAGTCCGTTAGGTAGTTTGTAGTTAAATCAATTCTTGGAATTTTAGGATTTGGAATTCTGTCACTAAAGACTTTTTGATATTGACGGCTTAGTATTTCGCTCATTTCCTGGTCATCATCAACAATAGAACCTGTATCATTCACCAGAAGCCCGATTTTCGATTTTACCGAAGAATGATGTGATGAATAGGCAAAAAAATATTTGCTGTTGTTTTTTTATTTTTTCAATTGCTTGCTTTTCTTTTTCCTGTTTTTCTTCATCGTGTGATCTTACAAGCTGACGTTCGATCTCATCTAGCTTCTTTTTGCACTCGGATTGTCGTTGCAGTAACTTCGATGATTTTTTGCATTTGATGAGTTTTGCACGTTTCTTAAGTAGTCCTTTACGAAATTTGTGGTGTCGATTTTTATTAAATTTTCTCTTTGCCGGGCTAAGGTACTTCATGCACTTTTCTAATAAGATGTTTTCGAATGTCTCATTGATGCTCTC
The DNA here is from genome assembly GCA_001587735.2 of Parhyale hawaiensis. Taxonomy (NCBI): domain Eukaryota; kingdom Metazoa; phylum Arthropoda; class Malacostraca; order Amphipoda; family Hyalidae; genus Parhyale; species Parhyale hawaiensis. Next base: position 239,275 of record LQNS02277604.1, on the reverse strand, counting down.
ACTCTCTATTTATAAACTTTTTTGGTATAAATATATGACAGGAAATGTGAAAACAAATGTATAATATTATCGTCATATTATTTTCAGCCAAGTCAAGTAATATTTTTTTCGTATTAAATTCAATTGCAGAAAATTCCATTTCACCTTCTGCAAATAGTTAATATTTCATTTAATCTATAGCTATATGAATACGCTTGTATCTACGTGTTTGCGTGTGCGTGTGTGTGTGTGTGTGTGTGTGTGTGTCTGTGTGTCACGCTCTTCACAAATAGATAGGCGTAAATTAGAGACTTGACTTCATTTCACCCGTATCATATCTACGCTTTCGTTTTTCTTTACA
>LQNS02277604.1:200115-226126 GCA_001587735.2 Parhyale hawaiensis | reverse complement strand
ACTGATGATGGATATGTTATGATCCGAAACGTTTGTGATATAGATAGTAAACATGTTTTTTATAATTAGCTTGGTTCTCCTTTTTATCTTACGAATTCGGTTCCCTAGTGACCAGTCAATTGCAATTAAATTACTATCCAGTAAATGCCTATACTATACTGTAAATGCCTATACTATATAAATGCCTATACTATACTGTAAATACCTATACTATACCCTAAATGCCTATATAGAGGCAAGATTTCAGAAAATGAACTTCAGTAATACAGGCATCTTTAGTACCAGGAAATAGCCTAGCGCATACTATTTTATTATGATGAATAAAACGTAGTTCTCTTTGAGTTCTCTTCTTAAGCACTCTTACGTTCTTTTCAACACACTGAATATTCGATGTAGATTTTAAAGCTGTGATACTCTAAGAAACTTAAAGAAATCACTTGTGGGAGGGGATTTATTCGTAAATCTTAATCGGGAACTATTATTAAATTTATACTGAATGAAACATTTTCCAACTAGAACTTCTGTTATTATTTAATTTCGGGGCATCATTAATTAACACAGTATGGCACGAGTCCATGATTGATAGATTATATGTCTGGAATCATTTCATTTTATAGAACGTATGTTTTTATCTTGAACAATTAAAATCTTCAATTCCAAAAGAATATGAGTGATGTTCATGTGTTCCGTGTGTAATAAAAACTCCAATGATACCAATAATTGGGTCAAATGGTTCTTAATTTCTAAAAGTGAGAGTTATGTTCTAACAGTAATGTAGATGACACTTCATCTAAGCGTACACAACGGCTTCACTTACCGTAGGTTTTTCGTTTATTTTGCAGTGACTTACGTAGCGAATGCTGCCAAGTTGACGACGCTGTCACGGTTCATAACGAGACAGGGTACAGATAAAGTTTTCAGTTCTTTTCTTAACCCACGCATTGGTATTGTGATGAGATGGCAATTTGTAGTCCTGTATATAAAAAGAAAAGACCTTTGACATACCTGCGGAAAGAACACAGGTGATATCAAGAATATGATCCTTAATAAGACGAATTTTATCCTTGATCATAGCAAAGATAATGTTACAGAAACACTAAGGATAATGCAAAGGACAATAATAAAACTATCGATGAAGACAGCAAGGATAACCTCAAGGTTATGTCCACCAAACTATTGGTGTTAACTGCGAGAATATCCTACACACGCTTTAAATTATCCTAGAAAAATTTTCAAAAGATCTCCCGATTAATGCAGATGCTGGCATACGTGAAAGAAATAACATCTAAAACTTGTTTAAAGCGATGTAGGCCGTGCTTATCAGCACGTTCGTAGTATTTGACTGAATATTTGGATTAGAAAAGAAAAAGAGAAGCGTGGAGCTTGTATAAAGACTAAGTGCAAAAACCGGACCGAGTGGGATCACGCGCTAAATGCGTGCAGTCTGTTCGTATAAATGAGTCTTATCGCTACCATATAAGGGACCACACCAGGGAGTTGCAATTTTTATGTGTAGGTGAATCTGGGTGGCGTAAATAGAAATTCATGCATAGCTTGTTGGCTTAGTAATATTTGTGCTTATTGGAGTTTACTGAGCAACTTTACCTCAGCCAAGGAGGTTATGTTTTCGTCGTGTTTGTCTGTCTGGCTGTTTGTCTGTCTGTCACCAAGATAACTCAAAAAGTCACGAACCGGTTTGAATAAAATTTACAGGGATTTTTAGGTATGTTGGGAGGAACAGATGATTAACTTTTGGTGAAGATATGTCCATCCGTTTGTTTGTTTGTCTGCCTCATTTTTCTCAATGCCATAACTCAAAAAGTTATGGATGGATTTTGATGAAAATAAGACAAGTTGTTGGATATATAACAAAGAGTAAATGACTAAATTTTGGTAATGATCCGTTCTTTCGTTCGTTTGTCACTGTTTTTAATTTTATGCTTGTTAGCACAATAACTCAAAAAATAATGAATGGATATTTATGAAATTTATAGGGATCGTTAGTAATGTAAAGCGACATAGATGATTAAATTTTGGTGCAGACCGGTTTATTCGTTTGTATGTTTGACTCATGTTTGTCATTACGTTTGTTAACAGTATAACTCAAAAAGTTATGAACGGATCTTCAAGAAAATTGCACAAGCTGTTATTACTATCAGAAGGCACGAAGGATTAGATTTTGGAGTTTAAACAAAGAGAATTATGGTTTCAGAGCCCATTTGAATTTTTTGCTACCGTTGCCTCACTTGCCGGAGGTAAGCGCCGTGAGAGTGCTCTAGTTTTACTTTTATTTTCGTAGATACCGTAGTTCATTACAGTTATGAATATTCTCATTGCTTAGCTGTTTTTGTATACAACACCATAAATTCTGTACTTGATCCAAGTCTGTTGTTTGGGCAGGCCACGCTAGACATGGGACATGATAGCTCTGGAGGCATCTTCTGACTGTGTTCGCCGAGTGCTTCGGAGAATTATTGTCCTGTTGGAATTCGCTCACAAGTTGTCATCATAGAGGGCAACAACATGTTCAGGCAACCAATTAAGTTGGTCGTTTAAACGAACCAGAGGCCCTTGACTATGAGCGTCACTATATAATGCCCCTCTTCGCCTGTAAGATGCCTCACAATCCTCATGCTTTTTGTCACAGTGCAAATTGCAATTTCGTTTCTTCTTCGATATCACCCCCTCAAGTCTTGGATACAGCCTCTCAAAACAAATTGTTTCTGCCTTTCTCGACTGTGAAAGCTGAATACTTTCCCCCAAGGTCATAACCTTTTGGAATTTAGGAATACTGTGAAATCTGCTTCTAATGCTTCGGATTTCTAAGACTCAATCGTTTCTGTAAGAGATTGCCCCCAATACAGGCTGATTTTGGCTATCTCGATGACTGCCAGTTTCAGATGTCTTTGCACAGTCAGTCGAACAGTTTTCTTATAAAATGTGACTCTTCTACCTACTTTTTAATCAGGTAATCCAATACTATAATGCCCCGTGGCGTGAGACCATCACCCGCGGTAAGGGGAGGGGAGCGGGAAGAGGAGTTTCTAATTCAATTTCGTCATTTGTTTTATCTCCAGCTAACTCAAGATTTTTGGCATTTTTCACATCTCAGCCAACCAACCTAACTAACTGCCTGAAAAAGATTGTGGTGGTGGCGGCTCAACTCCTTCTGCCTCTTTTTTGGGAGACACACAAACAGTCGTACAACTGAACCGTAAACGTAAACAGTATCACCACTCTCTCGTGATCATCCTGGAATCGTATAAGCTTAGAGTACGTTTCTCACTCAAAAAAAAACAAAGTATATGAAAAAATAACATATACTGTTAATTGAATCATAGGTAGAGTAGAGAGAGAAACATTAGCATGATTAAACGTGCCTTGTAATCTGAAATGCGGCAAAATCTACCTCGTCAAAAGTTAAACTATAAACTGCGGAGTTTCTTGCTGTAAATTTTGGTTGCTGTAAACTTTTCAAAGTGTCCGTAAAGTATATCGAAAATTGCATCGCTACCTATAATAGTTGAAACCTGTGACATTCCATACAACAAGGGCAATGTTCTGCAGCGTTACCAAAGACCCGTATCATCCTAACTTTCTACTATCTTATAGTGAAGGAACCTGTGGAAATTCTATAGGACTGTATAGAGTATTATTCCTGAATATGATGTCCTCGGACCCGCATCACGCACACTAAAGGTAAAAAAATATTCCAAGTCTGGCAGTGAATCCTCTACTTTCGACCTGCGAGCATTAGTAGCTAAAATTTGAACTTGACTCCTTGACTAACTAACGGAGGGACAAGTAAAATAATTATATAGATTACGCTAAAACTTTGCAAATTTTACTTGTTTATTAATTTCAATATTTTTTATTTGCTTACTTGCTTGTTTTCACACCATCTTTGTTATTATGCAAAGGGACACAATCATAAACTGAGCACCCAAGTTGAAGGAACATTCTGGCAAAGCAATACTTTTCAGGTGTCAGGAGTCTTAAGTAGCGTCGTAAATTGGATACCGATTGCTATTTGCGTCGAGTGTACTAAAGAATTGAAATTCAGGAATTTTAGTCCCGTGACCCGCATCAGCAGCCAAGACGATTGAAGAATAGCATCAGTCTGCTGTTTTTTGAAGCTAAAAGGAAAATAAAGAAGCAACTACCCCTCGGCAGTACCTTTGTGCCAGAAAAATATTCATCTCTGCGTATTGATAATTTAAATATCTAACATAAAATACTACAGATCCCAGAAACAAACAGAAGAAAATGGAACACTTAGGATTGGTTTTTAGTGACCCTACGAGTCACGGGCAATCAAGAGTGGGACTATGTAGAACTGGCCAGAGGCAGTACTGCAAGTAACACCCATGGTCCGGCGGACTTAAAAATACTGAAAAAGGTCGTTTAATCGACGATGGAAGTGATGCAGTTAGATGAAGTATGTTTATCACCCCAGAACGAAGGGAGAGAGGTGACAATGGTTTCGTAGAAGATTTAAGTATATATATATATATATATTTGTACATTTTCCTATCCACCCAAAAACAGGTAGAAGGAGTTGAGCAATTTTCATAGTTTTTGTAGGAAGTTTGGTGGATTGACTTAGATGTGACCCATACCAAATACCTAGGCCTAGGTGGCCATAAAAAATGATGGCGTTAAATTTTTCTCCACTGGGGCGAATTTGTCTCCACCGCGGCAGATCGTCTTACGCCGCGAGGCGTTCTATTTTTTCTAGATTATTATCAAGGACCTAATAGTAGGGGCGTCCTATTCCGCTAACCTTGTTGGACTCAGCATCAATGTAAAAACTAGGATTAGCTGGCCTTCAAAAATGACTTGGTTGAATTTGCCCCCAGCGCGGGTGATAGTCTTACGCCGCTAGGCGTTTTAGTACTACATTTATTTTCTCAATCTAGCACAGATGTCTTCATCAGAGACTTGCTCTTTGCAAAAAATAGTTTTTATTTTTCTACACTCATTCAAAACTTTTTTATACAATAAATAGGCCGGAAGAACTGGAATTTAAATGTTTAATGCAAAGATGTAATTTAAAACATGTTCCAGGAAAATCGAGAATAATATTCTCCTTTGTAAGCTGTCTACTCTTGTCTTGCCTACGCCTAAAACTCTTTAAAAAACAGTGCTAAGTATCTGCAGATACTTCGAAGTGTTTTTGCAGAATTGTTTTACATGCAGAAAGCATCACTTCTGAAAATGGCTATAGAGCTACTCTGGAAGAGAATGGGTGTGTCCACAAAAGTATATTGGTAGCAGTACTGGGCTGCTATTACAATAATATTTTCATTTATGTACAGAAAGAAAACTGCAGCTGTAACGAGTGCAGTGCTTCCCCCTGCAAGAACAGTTTCGGTACTTTTCTTGAAGATCCGTTGCTTTCTTTATACGTTCTGGCAAGCAGTAGGGGACTCGAATACAAAAACAAATAACCCCTATCATCATGAAAATTTGGTCATTTGAGGCTTTTAATCTTTTTAACAAATCCAACAAACTTTATGAATATCGTTGATCATAGCTTTCGAGTTATGTTTTGACAAATATGCTGAAAAACACACAGTACAGCTAGTCAAACCCACAAGCGGACGATACGATGATCACCTCGGAAATTTGGTTATAATAATTATTTTGTCACTTCTATTATTTTTAACAATTCCAGTAGATTTCAAGATTGAATATCCATTCATGACTATTTGAGTTTTTACTTACAAACGTAAAAACAAATTTTAAGAGAAACAATCGTATAAACAAACAAACAAACAAACAAACAAAAAAGGAAGGACAAAGAGATGATCACAAAATATGGTTATTTGCTCGTAGTAACATTCCTAACAAGTCGTGCAAATTTCATGAAAACCCGTCAATAACTTTTGGACTTACGTAACAAAAAGGAGCAGAGAGACAAACGAACTGTTAATTGGACCTTAATCAAAAAGTAATCACCGTTTTCTTCCAACATGCTCAAAAATCTTTGTAAATTTTGTAAATACCGTCCATGCGTAACTTTTTGAGTTATCTGTGTGATAGACTGCATAACAAATAAAATATGACAAAAACATACCCTCCATTGTGATCAAAAGTGCCCTAAACTCTACATTGAGTAGACATGACATGTCTTTCAGTGTTAATGGGTATATCCCCTTACAATAGTAAATAATTCGAATAGCATTAAAGAGATCCCTGGGTTCTATGCATTGTACCTCAACGTAGTATATGTAGGGACGTACGTATAAACTTCTTAGTGTTGTGTGATATATGTTCTGTCACTCGCTGTTTCCTGAGCAGCTGCGGTAATGCTTACTTTACAGCTCTGTGAAATACTGATTGATATACATTCAGGAAGTGGACGCGTAAAATGCCAGTGTCGCCAAGCGCGTGCTGTACTGCCCCTCCTGAAGGCTATTTAAAGACCTGCTACAGCTGAGAGTTCTGCAGCCTGCGTTCGTGAGAGCACGGTACCGGATATTCTTCTTTGTAGCCTACTTGGACGTCTAAATATGTACTTTCTTGGCTAAGAACGCTAAAGTGAGAAGTGGGAACTGCTTACGACATTTATATTTGCCGGCACATTGAAACCAGGAATGGCCTATGTCAGACCTAAAAGGCCTATCAATTTAGCATATGAACTTATGATAAAATACCTTCTAATTAAGCTACAGGGACCTCAAACAGGAACAGCATGCTGTATTAATTTTATGGACGAGAAACACAGATTTGTGGCAGGAAGCAAAGAGCGTAACGGGAGGACTCACGAGAAATTATCACCAAAAAGTGACGTCATCATCGACGAATCTATGGCTGAGCAGCCTAGGAGTATTTTACCTAATTTAACCAGAAAAATCGCCTTAAATTGCGAAATTCATCTCTAGCGTATAAATAAATTAAGATACTATACACTAATTTAACAATTATCTACAGAAAATTGCAGTGCAAGCTGGTGGAAACTTTTACAGCAATAGCGCCGAATAGTTTCCTTTCAGCCACCTGATTTAACTTCTTTTTCTCGATTGAAGCCTTATTTATAGTTCTTAGTGCTCTTTACAGAACATATTTATTCCTTTCCAACAAATATAAGCAACATTATAGCCAATTCTGTACGCGAGAGAAACCACAGTAACAGTTAGCCTATTGCTTGAACTTTCTGTACTTGGCAACATTTTACGGTATTTTGCAGCTCAAGTAGCTGATCAGTCATGAGCGGGTGATTGAGTGAAATAAATCGAAAAAATACGGTGATATGTTCAATAAAACAACCTACGAAGGCCTGAGGTCCCACACTTAAGCACTTCGACTCGTCGATGTGATGTAAATTTGTTACGTGCGGTCACGGCTAAGTTTTATTTTAGCCCTATTGAGTCCTCCCGTTGCATTCTTCGCATTCTGGATTTGTAGAAAGGAGCCATAGGTAGGGACATAAGTTTTCGATTCTAAAAACACTATAACATCAAGAAACTTGGGAATTTTATAAGAAAAACACGTCTATGCGTAGTACACTTAATCTACTACACGCCAGTTGCTTTGCAGAGTGGACCACTGAGGGGGAGCGGGAGGGGGCTGGGCGTTGGCTCGTGAAGGGGGTGTTATTGAGAGGTGCAAAGCCATAGTAATCTGGTTAAAGTAACTTTAAAGTAAATATTACACCTTTTCTGATGTGCTTGTTCATACACTAAGAATTAATTTCTATTTTCCTGTTATTTATCACTATGACTCTAGAGATTCTGAATCATACAATTAACGACTTCTTCAAGCAGTTGCCGCTTTTACTTCCGTAAAAAATCCTCGACAGAATTATGGCCAGTGGACCATCAAGGCATGGTGTAGTCCTTGGCCGGGACTATTATATAATCTTCGTCAATCCCACAAGCATTTTCTATTTTGAGGGCTTTTCTACTGATGGAATAGATGTTGGCTCATTATATTATTTTTCTCCTTGACTGTGGTACAGTTTGGATCAACACACAACAATTGTGCTTATCATTTGTTACGCGAATATAGGACGGCTAAGTTTATTTTATTCGACAGACAAAGCTCCTTTTTCTAATGTCACAAACAGCTGCTAGTGAAGGTGCCTAGGACCTCCTTAAGCATAACTTTCTTGACAGGTAAAATTGCCTTCAAAACCTCTAGATTTTTAGGGAACCAAATTCCACATTAATAATGTTTATGATGTTTGAAATGAACGTAAAAATTATTGTGCTTATTTCGCTGGCAACTAGTAAATAGTTTATTCGTTTGTGGTAAGCACAATTACCATGCATGGCAACAATTGCGTCTTTGACGTAAGAATTTTGTCCGAAGTGTAGCCTGTGCTTATTCGATTGACAGTCGTGATTACCATAAGTGAAGTTATTTTTTACTGGGAACCTTCTAAATTAAGTAGCAGTAGTAGTACTATTGAAATAACCTTCTTACCCCCGTGGTCCGTACTTCGGCTTACTTTACTGATTGTTTTAAATTATGTTACCACCATCTAGAATTTTAATAGTTACACTGTATTAATTTATCCACTAAATATTAATTCGTTGCTTCGTTTCCTGAAATAGAGAAATTAACAGATTTTTAAAAAGAGCGAATGATAACTTTTCTGAGTAGAGGCTTTATGTTATAACAGTGTGTACGTGCAAAATTTTGCTGAGTTACGCTAATATTTATAGAGAACATACTCACGGCCTCAAGTCAATACGATAGGCCTAAACACTGTGAAAGAAGCAAATGCAAGGCTTAGCTGTAGAAACTTAGGCAGTAAGTCTCAAGCTCACACAAAACATTGAGACATCACCAAGACTACCAGCATGGCGGGAGGCGTCCAGTGCTGCTGCTGTCGCTGCTGCTCCTGCATAGACTTTGATTACTACAAAGAGGTCGACAGCTGGATCAAACTCACGCAGCTGGTAAGTCAAGGGTAAATCCCCCTCATCCATCACTAATTACCTATTCCTACTTTGTGATTCTATCTTCTGCTTCGACATTTATTCCGGACACCATTTTGCCCTTCGTAAAGGTGCCGGTTCGCACGATAGTTTTTGCCCCACAATTATATATATACGTTCGAGAGTTCTAAGGCGTTGCTGTATCCGTTTATGTCGGAAAAAATTTCACAGTTTCTAGATTCCTCTTCACTCCAAACTAGAAGAGACGTCTCGACTCTTTACTAGAGTCACTTACTCAGGCAACTGACTTGCGGGCCAACATTGCAGCTTACACGAGGTTGTGTTTGCAGCCGCACAACGGAAATTTCCGATGCTTTGAAATAGGGGCGGGATTTACCCCAAGCAGGTCTCGGGGTATTAAGTTAAGCTGATGGGCCTCCAATAACTTTCAAGGTCTTGCTATGGTTGAATAATGAAATACAGCAGGCACATGCCACGTTCTTATGTATCTTTTCTTCCAGAGAGAGCCCAACTTGACAGGGAGTCAGGAGCAATAATTGCCCCAATGCCCCTTTATAAATGCGGCCCTGCTTGGAAATAAATATTGGACAGAAAGAGTATCGTGTGAACCGGCCTTTACAGTGCCTGTGCATTTGCCCTCAGCTGCTGGCTGTGCTGTGCCAGTCGCTGTGCATGAGGTTCGGGATGCCGTACAGCCGCAGCCTCGGTGCCTCCTTCAGCATCTACCTCACCACCTGCTCTGCGGCCATCCTCACCAGCGCCGCGCTGCTCTTCACCTACACCTTCTCCCCCGCCTCTAAGTCTTTAGTGAAGAAGTCTGCTTATGTGAGTAGTGAACATCGGGTCGGAATTTCTTGCAGTAAAATATCCCTGAGTATTCTAACCGTGTCTTGTCCGGGCTGTGCTTTTTAGGTACCGTATTGGCGGTGGCTAAGTGACGGCAACTCCCATTGGACGCTAGGGAGATGGGTTCGAGTCTCGAATGCTGGCAACGGACTTACACTGCGTGGAGCACTGCGATTTCTAGAGGCGAGGAGAAGTACGGGGAGGGATGCTCAAACTGACTATCAACACTGACTATTTCTGCTATTCACTCAACCAGATCTTTAAAATTCGAAAATTAAGGCAAAAATAAAACATCCTTGGTGGTGAAGTAGAAACACAGCTTGACCGTCAAGTTAGGTATACATGTAGAATTTTATTGCCGAAAGTAGAAGTATAGGCGTTTACTTTTAAGAATCTGACGGGTACCACCTTGGCGCCTTTGGGAAATTTTCCATTTTATTGATATCACAAGCCATGCCCACCTTTTTCATATACCTCCTAATAACGACTTATGTAGTGCGTGAAAAATAAATATATCATGTTTGGTATCAAATGGAAACTGATGAAAAATGGAATGAAAATATAAAGGTTAATAGAGATAAAACACAAGTACATACATGCAAGTTCCAGTATATAAGACGGAAATTCAAGATGAAGTCACTTGAAAATATGGCTTCTGAAACACAAGTTCATATGTTTTGAGACAAGTATCTAAGACATTAAAACAGTTCAACATTTTTCACCGTTTCTTACCGTTTCAGTGTCATCAGCAGCGCCAGAATTGCGTTGATCATGTTAACACCAGCAGAAGCGGCTGAAGAGGGGCTTGCGGCAGTGCTTAGACAGTTGTGATACACCTCATATAACTCTACTAAGTGCCTCACATTAGTAGGGTTTTCCTTTACAATATCTAGAATATGCTTGAAGACTGTGCCAGTAGAAGCTGGTTCTTGCTTTCCTGATGTACATACTTGATGCAGCGGCAATATGTCGTTTCGAAACAAACGTTGTGCAACAGTCTATCTGATGGTGTGCATCTGCCGCATGCAAGTCGGTAATGGCTTCATTGAACCGTACATACAGTATATCCCATCTGCGACATCGTCGCTTCTTTCATCCCGCACCTTAAGAAACGTTTGTTGCATATCTACTATTTTCAAACAACAATTCTTCTCCATCGTCTTGGATACTTTGGATCATTTTGTAAGCAATCTTGACTACAGATTAGCTATGCTTGTTTCGAAAGTTGAATGCTGGAAAATTATACCTCAGCTCTTGCATTGGGACTTTGCCTAGAGATGTACTTGATGCAACGTGCCAGGGCCACCTCTTTCTGTGCTTGGAAGTGGTCTACGTAGCAATTTTTAAATTTAAATCTTTTAGTAGCTCTTCCTTCAGTTCTACATAATGCGTGTCATATTCAGCAATGCTGGATGCAGTTACATTTTCTATTTTAGCTCTTTCTCCGTCACTTGAAGGAGCGTCTTTGCCACATCGGCAGTAACAATTAGATGAAGCCTCACTTGCTACTATCCGAGTCTCTAGTTGATACAATGAAAGCTGAAAATAAGAATGACTGTTGAGTAATATTTCAGGTTACTACATATGGTCAGTTTGTTCAAAATAGTGCGACAGGATTTGAAGTTAAACATTGTTCAAGTGAATTCATATCCTATCAGAAATTATATATTGCTTTTCATTTCTACCACTGTCTCAGTAATATTATATTATAATTTCTTCGGAACCTGCTTTATACTTTGGAAAGGAGACATGCTCCTGTCATAGCTAAATGTCACGCTAAAAAGATGTAACTTTAGACGTGGTTTATATCAATTGTACATACGGACATATGTGTTTAATATATTGAAACAAAGTTGTCAACCTGTAAACACTATCCTCATCACAGACTTAATTGTTACCTAAAATTGAACATTGAGTGTGATTCACGACGTTAGTAAAAATATCCAGCGTGTGCCATGGTGGCAGCTGTCAGATTCTTAAGGTACCCATCCTCATCACAATTTTTAGTGAAAACTTGCATATACAGTATACTCAAGCTTTTTTATTTAAGACATTTCATGTTCGCATTTCATAATGTATTTCTTACATTGTGGCCAAATTTGACATTTTGCGACCTTACATGACCTCTAAATGTCCTGTTTGGATCTAAATGTTTTGTGATCCACACATTTGCGCTCAATTTGTCATAGGCTTTAATCTAATACTAAACATGATATCGTTATTCCACTAACTAGATAAGTCATAATTAAGCGGTATTTGAAACAACCTGGCCTGGCTCATGACGTCAATAGAAAAGCCTCGATCTGTTTTTTACAGAAAACTACCAAGAAGCACATACAGTAATATTATTCCATACAAGAAAATGGCGTGATTCGATACGAAGCTTGATATGTTATAAGTCTTACATAAATTGTGTAAAATTTTCATTCTTATATGACCTTTTACGACTTTAAGTGACTTGAAGGTGACTTCAGCTTGTGTTTTATCTCTTGTAATCTTCACATATATGTATTCCACTTTCCACCAGCTTTCATTTGATACCAAACAAGATATGCCTATTTCACAAACTAGACAAGTCATCATTAAGAAGTACGGTATATGAAAAAGGTAGGCGTGGATTATGATGTAAATAAAAAAAATGCCTAAAGGTGCTAAAGCGGCACCCGTGAGATTCTTAATGCAGACACTTTATACTTCTCCTTTCAGCAACAAAATTGCATCTACCCAACCTGACGATCAGGCCAAAATTTGTGTCATATCTACCCGAATATTGGTGTAGCCACTCTATGCGAGATAATGATGATTATTAACATCATTATTATCCTATCGTACGAGGGTTAGTTTTTAAGGTAAGTATCATTTTCAAACTTTGTCGAGGTGGCGCTAAACAGTTAGCATTCCGAGCGTGGGCACTGTTTACCTACATCTGTTAGCAAGCCACAGGCGCCATTACTAAGATTTTCGACCGTGTTAACGTTTTTTAGCTCCTAACGTGGCTCCGTCAATTGAAAATACGCTGCCCGTAAAATACGATCGGACATTCGTTCTTTGTGCGAAAGACGTGGAGACGGTTGAAATGCGTTGCCATGTTAGGAAAGTTGACAGACATAACATCATAACTGGTGAAAAAGTACAGAAGTGGGTGAGAGCATTTAAAAAAGATGGCGACACAAATGTTCACTGTGAGGAACGTAAGGCGGCAGACCTGTAATGTTTGGCGACAAACCTGTATGAAGAGGCGATTCAAAACTGATTCTATGATACAATAAGGGCCTTGATATTAGGGAAAACTACATAAAAGAATCAATTCAGATACACACCTTCATATGAAAATAAAAGTACTCCAAAAATTATACTAGTCACCTTTCATATTAAAATAGAACGTAGTTGAAAAACTACCCTCGTACATATATCTATAAATAAAAGAATGAACCACTGCCGGAAGATCGCACAGAATGATTGATTATGTGAGGGTGAAGTCTTATAAGGTTAGTACAATTCATAAACGATATTGCAAACAGTGCTATTCGTACGAGCAGCCAATGCATTATATTTGGTCTTCATAGAGGCAAGCCATCTAAACTCATGACGTTAATCATAACTGAGAGGATTGATCAGAAATATTGAGACTACCTAAGATAGATACTCTAACGCGGTAGAGGTAGAGTCAACTTAACCACACCCTCAATTGGGGAACCCACACGCACTGGTTTGTGCTCCGGATGTAGGCCTACTGACCATAGAGGAGTAAGTGCGGCTGCAGCTGACCGCAGGTAATAAAAATCAATGGCGTCATTTTTACGGAAGGTTCAACGACCCGCACTCCCCCACCCCTCTCATCTCTGACGAAGGTAAGTATCCCCACGGCTGCTCTGCAAGCCCACCACTGCTAAGTCAGGGCACTCAGATCAGCAGAAATCTCGCATGCCATGGTATGCATGAAACCTGTGATACAAGGAGTGTGAGCTCAGAACGTAAGCGTGCTGCTATGTTCGTCGTAGACATGCAGTAGGACATTTTAATAATTTTTGTGACAGATTGGTCTAAAAAACGACAGTGAGAGGATTTATGGCGTATTAGGATGTGAAATAATGGCCAGTATAATAAAGATTTCTAAGCTTAACTTGACCGGACTTCAAACCGGAGCGCTGGCATGGCCACTCTGAATCGTGTTTCTAGTGTTGAAAGTAACCCGATTACGTAGAGCCTGATGAAAACTCACACTTTACGGGGAAAGATCGAGTTTTTGGATGCCCAAGAGTAATTGAGTAAAATCTAATGCCTGAAATTCGCTTAAACAGGTCAAAGCCCGTGCACCTGCCTGAAGTGTCGGGCAATTCAAGCCTCGAAATCTTAATTTCGCCTGCCAATCGAACATGACCCGAAATTGGTTGTTTCCATTGATATGAACTTAGCCGATTAGCATTAGCTCATTTGAAATTTTTTACTTTTTCTTCTGCTGCTGGCCAGAGCTCCAGATCTCATTATATCGTTTTCCACTAATGTCTACACCATCACTTCACAGGAGATGACGTACCACATCATGTCGAGTTTCTTCTTCCTCACCTCGTCAGCATACCTGTCATGGGCCGTGCAGTCCGTTCTGTGGCCGATCTACATGAACCTCTCCTACGACTCTGCTTATTTACCAATGGCAATATGTTACGTAAGTAATTTTTATTTAGAGTATGTTGTGAAGCATGGCTGGCAAACTAGAGAAGGGATCCTGAGAACTCAACAGGAAGAACTATTGCAAAACATACAATCGAGAGGAGCGAAATTACACGTACTCGTAAAACGTCGCTAGATATGTGTGTCAGCGTTGTACCAATCAAAACGCTTCCTTCATCTTGCAAATGTTGTTTCACTTTAGAAATTATCGAATGAAATTCCATCTATAGTTTGAAATATCGTTTGACAATTGGTTGTCAGACTGAATTTATTATTTATATTATATGAACTGAAAATTCAATATGTTTGGGCACTAAATGCAGTAATACAGCTTAAGCAAAAAAAGGTAGTTGTAACCATTCCATTCACTGTTTTACAGATATGTATCATTAATATTGAATATTAAAAGTAGGTGTATTAAATATCACTTGTCTCTATTTTCTCGCTAAATGTAGATAATTGAAATGAGTCTCAATTTATCTGTTCCACCCGATTAGTGCGATAACATAAAATAATTCGCGCAAATAGTCAAATATTATGAGGTAACATTACTAAAAATATGTCAATTTACTTTGCTAAGGAACTAACGAGACTTGTAAGAAAATTTAGCTCTACGTTTAGTAAAGCACCTACATCTGCAGCATTGCAAAATGCCAAACCTTAAGCCCCACGGTAGCAGTGGACGTTGGGTGCTGCACAGTAGTACTGAGGGTCCCGAGAACGATCCCTAGCCAGGCGCGGTCTTTCTCAAGTGCACCAGGCGAGCTGAATCAGCATAGCTATCGTGGGGATACATACCTTTGGGCAGGGGGTTGTGGGTCGTTGAACCTTCCATTTCAGTGCCATGGTTCCTTAAGTGACCCGTCGTCGGTTGTAGCTGTACTTACTTCTCTGGGGCCAGTTGGCCTATGTCTGCCGCACGAACCAGTGCATGTGGGGTTCCCAGAGGAGGGTACACTCAAAGCTGACTTTGCCTTTACTTTGTAGGAAAGCTACGAATACTGTACAAAGGTATTATAGGCTAATGAGACGGAATACAAATATTGTGGAGTCACTCCCTATCCAGCTTCTGCCTACGTACTGTTTTGATAGCTCGCACTCCGTAACGGAGTATCGATGGAGTCGGATAACGGTAACTATAGAGCAATTTTCCTTTTATGTATAGGTAAGTCTCAAATGGAAGCAATATATTTTGCTGTTTAGGTGAAAAATCAAACTCAAAAAGTCGAAATTTCTTATTGTCTAGAATTATTTTTCATAATTTTGTCTATGATAATGTGAAAATCAAATCAAAAATTGTTAGAATGGCTAGAATTCCACATACAATCCTTCATGTGTTTCATCAGTCAAAGCCCTTCAAAAATTTTCGACTGATTCGTCTTTATTCCTATTTTTGCAATATTACAAACTTCAAATAGCTATCTATATCTTCGACATTTTTCAACCAATTTTCACCAACCAAATTGGAAAATGAAAAGAAAAGTGTTAGCGACAAATGACAGGCCGCAGAATTTCGATATTTGACCTCAAGATTTGTAGTTTGAGATTTTTGTAAAAATTGAAAAAATCGAATTTTTTTTTTTCAATTCTTCAAAAATCATTGCGGAATTCAAAAAGGTGATTCCTAATAATTCTTTTCGTATGCATTGCCAATGTTTAGAAGCAAAAAAAAAAAAACAAAAATTTTTATAGAAAACTTTGCAAAAAATAGCAATTCAAATTTTTTCCCCAAAAAATGAAAATGCTCATAAAAAGTCTTCGAAATGGCCACTAAACATTGCCCTTGACGACTCCAACAAACCACATATGTAGTAGGCAATCACTTATACCTCTGTTTCACTACCAATACGTTTCTTTCTCGATGTTGGTGATGTAGTTTCATTTTCTACAATTCAGTTATAGTTATGGTGACCGAAACAATAAATTCGTTACGTTTGTTTAAACAAAAATGATTAAATACAACTATTTAGGGCAATATGCTGTATATTTTACCAGAAAAGGTTTAAACAATTTAGAAAACCGGACCAACGCTGCAGTCCGGCCGGCCTTCCTACTCAGCAGTATCTTAATCAAGTAGCCTGGTTCCCAATTAATGAAATAATGAGGTCCAAAGCATCCTATTCACTAAACAGACACCCTCCTTCCTGATTGACACTTGCTTTTAACTTCACACATTGCATGCCACAATGTCACAAAATGACCAGCGAAGGTGAGTCAGCAGTAATTTTTGATAAAATGTCATTGTCTTCCTGCTCTGCGCTGAATTTTAGCGAATATAAGTTAATAAAACTGGCATGTATGGTAGAAATAAGCGACGGCAGCGTTGAATTTGTGAAACTTTCTAGTAGGTACTTGCTTGAGATACTGATATTATTGTCAAAAATGCATCGTACGTACGTAACGTCAATGCAGCACAATTATTTAGCTCCTGCAAGTAGAACAGCTAATTATGAACGTCCGACTGTGAACTGTTGCCAGGGTGTAAGAGTTGACCCACAAATTAGCCAAAATTTGGCCACAATAAAAGCTGAAAATATTCCCTATCTACGCAGAAATTTATGTACAAAATTAGACGGAATAAACAATAATAAACGAAATAAACAATAAATTAGGCGAACAATGAACAATATCTGTTCTGGACTCAAAGCCTCGGAAATTCTCGCCGTGGAAGCTGTGCACAAGTGTGAAGAATAGCACAGCTTCCGCGGCAAGAATTTCCGAGGCTTTGAGCCCAGAGCAGACATTGCGAACAAACCAGAGTGCTTGCGGAAATACACAGGCAGCAGTACAGCTGCCTGTGTATTTCTGGAAGCACTCCAATTTTCTTCACCGGATGAGAGCCAAGTTTAACACATCATTCTGAAAATTTTCATTCGGGTTGTTGCCCCACAGTAGTTTATCAACTTAATCATCAATTTTTCGTGCACTTCTATCATCCATATTATATTTCAGGTCCTTGGCGGGGTGATGGGCATCATCCACGCTGTGGAGGCCATCCGTGCTTCCAAACTAAGAAAATGAAACTCCCCTGGAACGCATTACGTGTTCCACTAGCCGCTCTCTTCTGTGATAAGGGTAGCAACACCCTCGGGAGGCACTTGAGGTCATCACCAGCTATAAAATGTTCATATGCTATTGTAGTGCAGCAGAAATAAGCCCACAATATGTCATATCGAGCGCAAGAGGCTCACAATCCTACCACCCAATCTTGTTATTCCTTTGAAATTGTGGTAGCTCGAGGGCATTATATTGTGGCACAAGACAGAAAAACTCCATTTTGCAAAACTTTGTATTATTTTGTTAGTGTTGTGTTATTTGTAAATGTAAGGCTTCCTCGCCAAACTGTTGATATAGTTGTATGCGGTTGTGAAAAGCACAGTGTTTTGAAACTGTTTGCTGTATGAGCTGGGGAAGTAAGAATTGGATCTCCTGGATATTGTAAAACTTAGTTGTGTTTTGCATAGGAAATACATATGTTTCAAAACAACATGTTGATATGAGACAATGATATTTATCTGAAATATACAACATAATACACAATGAATTAAAAATTAAATATGTAGAATACAAATTATGAAAGAAATTAAGACATTTATATGCTTACTAATAGTACTTGATGTGAACTGGCTTATACTTGTCAGTTTTGGGATGACCGTCTTATTCGCTTGCGATCCATGACTAATGGTATCGTCTCCTTGTTCAAATACCAATAAATTTATCAAAATATCCTCATAAATCGGGACAGAGACAAATAATGTCAGGGAGTAAAGAATAATCCAAGTTGATTAAATACCCACACCTTTAGTTGAGATAGAAAAACTGCGTTCGTTTAGAAAGATCAGTCTGCATGCGGTTGTAATAACGATACATGCGTCGTCGATTGGCAGGCCAGTTAAACCCAAAGAGTTCGACTCGTCCGGAGTTCCAAACTTGTGTTTCGACCCGTTCAATCGAGTTTCAGGCGTTAACCATAAGCCGATTAATCTTGAGACTCTGCTGAAGGCTGACTTTTATCCGTAACCTGGAGCTTGCAGCAGACTGAACATTAAGGGGCGGGTTGCTTTTGAAGCACCTGCAACACGATGAAAAGAGAAGAAGCCAATGATCCTGTCTAAATTTCTACCTTAGGGCTCAATTTCACTACATTAGGCAATGACTCGTTAAATTTCAGAGTTTAATTTCCTCGAGACGTGATAGTGTCGCTGTTACATTGCTTTCTGGCGGCCGTGGGGATTAATAAGCTGCGCACCAGAATATTACATATAATCCTGGCTCTGGGGGGCGTCTGTGTACAGTTCTCTTTTACGGCTCTACCGTGTATTTTCCTATTCCATATGATAAGGATATTAAAAAAAATTCGGGTAGAGCTATCGCAATTGGTACATTTTTGAGGGGAGCAGAGGATGGCACAAAGTTATTAATTGTTGACTTGCTCAGAATATGTATTAAAAAAAGAAACATATTTTGTTCCCACAACCTTTTCAATTTAGGCCTTAGCTTTTAAGATAATGGGGTTTATATTTCAAACAAATAGAACCCAATGAGTTTTCATGCTAGAATAAAAAAAAGACAGTTTTGGAATCCTTGAAACATTCCAATTTGTCAAGTGTTAGATGTTGCACAAAAAATGCCTAAAATCTAAACCGCCAATGTAGTTATTCCACTGCAATAACTACCACCTGCAGTGTTTTAAATGCCCCTTTTGATTTTGAGTGAATTTCAATTAGCAACGAGTGAAGCTGGCTTATGTGACCAGAATAACTTTCTTTTTTGACTCTCCGGTCAAGTGAGGCTGAGCGTTTTAGGTTTGACTCTATAAATCGATTGTACCTTACATATTAGTGATCAGTGTTGTGCTCACTTGAAATCATTAACTGTTGACATCATCTGAGTGCCTGTAGCATCTGCTGACACAATTCTTACTATAATCTAGGCAGTCCGGACTCAGTAGCCCCACTGATATATACCTATATACTTATAACGTTACAGCGTCCGTGACTGTGTTTCATTGCTCAATGGTGGGTCTGCTTATGGATGGCGAGACTTCACAGAGACATTGTAAACTAGAACTGTACACCAAAAACACATACCTCCTCCAAGCAAGGCAATGCTAGTAGAAAGAATGGTAGACAGACGGACAGATAGACAAAAGGAGCAACAAACAGACTGACGGATCATTACAATAATTTAACCGTGTGTTCGTAGTGACAGTTTCTGTAAATGTCATGAAGTTCCGTTTACAACTTTTGAGACATAACTTACTGCCAATAGCCAGGGAAACAACCCTAGGGAGGGACATAACGGATATGTCCTTTCTTTGTCTGCGGCTGAAAAAAAGGATACAGTGCCTAGACGTAAGTATTTGCACAACTCTATTTTTCACGTATTTTAAAAAATTGAGGGACTGCTTTAGGATAATTAATACCGGAAGTTTATATACCATATATATAATAGAATATTTAAACTGAACAGTCAAATGTGCACTTATAACAAGAAAATTTAACACAAGTAAAAGTAATGAGGGACAAAAGCATTTGACCAAAATATATATGATGTTGAATCTTTGATATTTAATAGTATAATTGGAATGAATTAGTTTCAAAATTATTCTAAAAAGTTCACAAAACGTCTCGAAACAAATGCAATGTAAACAAACCACAGCCGGCGCAATCATTACCTGTCTAGACCTCGTTGAAGACCTCGCACACTATCGCTGCAATGCCAAAAGTTAAGGAAATCCTTCAACTTCGTAGTGAGGGATTAACTTATAGAGTAATTGCAGAAAGTGTCAATCTTCCTTTTTCAACGGTTGGAGCAATAGTCCGCAAGCATCAAGTGACTGGGACGGTCTCCAAACTGCCAAGAGCTGGAGCTCCGCGTAAGATCACGGGTCGTCCTCGGCGCTACACGCTACGTAAGGTGACTAATGACCCCATGACAACTCGTGCTGACCTTCAGAGTGAATTGGCGTCCCAGGGACTGCATGTCAGCAAGAAAACTATTGTTAGAAAATTGAACCGTACTGGCATTCATTCTTACACTCCTCGCAAAACTTCTCTTCTTACAGCAAAACATGTCAAGAGCCGCTTAACATTTGTCGAAGACCACCTGGACAAAGGAAATGAGTTTTGGGAAGGTGTTATATGGTCTGATGAAACTAAAATACAACTTTTTGGCAGAAACCAAGCTCGGCATGTGGAGGAAGCGTGGTACTGCCTATAACCCCAAGAACACCATCCCCACCGTGCAGCATGGAGGGGGCAGCATCATGGTGTGCGGTTGTTTTACTGCCCATGGTGTTGGGGATCTTCATATCATTGATGGCAAGATGAATAGTTTCATGTGCCGGGAGATAATAGAGAAGAAGATGCTTCGAAGGGCCAAAAAATTCTACGGACGGCGCAGGTGGACCTTCCAACAAGACAGCGACCCAAAGTATACTGCGAATTTAACGAAAGAATAGTTTCAAAAGAAGAAAATAAATGTTCTTCCATGGTCTAGCCAATTACCGGACCTCAATCCAATAGAAAATTTGCGGGGTCTTTTTAAATCTGGTGTGCGCAAACGGAGTCCCAAATAACCTTACTGAATTAAAGGTTATCTGTACGGAAGAATGGAAAAAATACCATCAAGTAAATGTGAAAAGATAATATCCAGCTATAACAATCGCCTCCATGCTGTTATTGCCAATAAAGGTCACGCCACCAAGTACTAATGTTATAATTTTTTTCGTCAAATACTTCTGTCCCTCATTACTTTTGCTTGTGTTAAAATTTCTTGTTGTAAGTGCACTTTTGACTGTGCTGTTTAAATATTCTGTTTTATATAAGTTATATAAAATTCCTGTATTAATTATCCTAAAGCAGTCACTAAATTTCCAAAATACATAAAAGATAGAGTTGTGCAAATACTTATGTATAGGTACTCTACATTCTCTTGTGTACCATATAGCGTTTCACTCGTTTAATGTTTCCATGAGTACTAAATAAAGTTTGTTATTATGATTGTTATTATTACTATCATTATAACCTCCTGGTCCGAGATATCATAAACAATACATCAGAATAATGCCAACTGAGTTAAGAGAAACCTAATAACTGAGCCGTAATAAGGAGAGCAGTGATAGAAAGTGGTTACTGTACATTTCTGGTCATTGCGCATCCTTCTAGAGTTAGTGCTTTTACATGATCAACTCTACAGCGTCTGCATGGCTGTTGTATTCTGATCCTGATATTGTTCTAAAAGCCCGTAAGCCGATGAGGCGAGATGAGCTCCGCCCTCAACGAAAACCTAGTTAACGCAAGCATGTACAGTGCGTATACATTAAAACCCCGGTAATGCCGGAATGGCAGGGATTCCGGACGAAACAAGTACTTTTAGATTTGTCAAAAACTTCGGTTTACCGGCACTAAGCGGGATCATAGGTCGAATTTCCAGATATCAAACCCACCTACGCCGATAATTGAATGTGGCGCGCCTGTGCCGGTTTACAGAGGTGCTTTCCGGCATATTCCGAGACATGCTTGCTGCAATTCGGCAGAAATGATAACTTGCAGGACTACGTTTCGGCAAGACAAACGATCTGGCATTTTTCCAATTAATCCGACAAGAAAACTTCGTGCGATATTACACTTAAGCAAATCATAAAAGTGCTGTACTGAGAGGATTTCCGGAATGCCGAAGGCTAAATAATCTACTTGTTTTCCCTTTAGTTCACGCGTTCATAGACTAAGAAAGACGCAGACGGGCAGATATTCAGTTTTTTTGCAAAACAATTTCAGTTGAATGATAACGTTACAGTAGTCATTTTGTCATTTTTATCATAAGTTGTTACACAGGACACGAGTTTCATCTACATGGTTCCACCCACTTGAAATAGAGTGGACACTCAACGGCTAGAAAACTTAAAACCCGAAGAATTTTTAAAATAAATGACTCAGAGTCATTCTACTTTCTAAGATGTTAAGAATATACAATACATAGCCTCAATTAAATTTACGACCTATGTAAAGACCGTCTAAGTGAGTTTAAGGTCTTTGGCAATTAGAACAGTACTTCGTACTATAATATTAGTGCAGGGCGTAAGTAAAGAGGCATCAAATGTTCGTTTTAATTCTAGAACAAACAGAAATATTAAAACTGTACATAGGCTCGAGCGGAATTCTGGTTTTATGTAAGTAGCTTCTGCAAACAGAATAAAACAAAAATCAATATTCTGTATAATTATCAATTTGGTCTATTCCAGTATAATCAGTTAAAACGCCCACCTAAATAACTGCACAGTTTGGTCATCAAACGATAATTTCACAGCACAACATCTCTAAATAATTTCACAATAAAACTTACCGAAATACTGGATAACTGACCGCTAAAATGAAAAGAGACGAACTTGACTCTGCATCGATAAAATAATGGGCTAAAAATGTCACATCTCTCATTCTTCCTAATTCTAACAGAACACAGGGATCGAGCGGCATTAACTCCAGCCCCTAAACTTTCATTCGTTGAAGTTTACAAATTTTCCATTTGACGCAACAGAATCAGTTTTACTATAGGTTTCTCCACAATTGTAGTGCCAGCATTTGCTATCGAACCATCTCTATATTTAGTAACTGCAACTTTCGCTACTTTAACTCTTCCATTTTTATCTGCCTTGACTGATACTATGCGGCCCAAGGGCCACTGGTTACGAGGCGCCGGCTCGTCCGACACCAACACCAGGCCGCTGATCCTGTGCGGTCACTTCTCGGTGAACCATTTGCTGCGTCCCTGGAGAAGCGGCAAATACTCCTTACGCCACCACACCCAGAAGAGATCCGTCAAGTATTGCACCTGCCGCTATCGTCTCCAGTAGTGGTCTCGACTGAAGACTCCCGGTGGTAAGGCAGCTGCAGCGCGCTGGAGCAATGCATGTGAGGGAGTGAGCGCACCCATATCATTAGGATCATCCGACAGCGGTGTGATGGGGCGATTGTCGAGAATATATTCGGCTTCGCCCATCAAAGTGCGAAGCTCTTCGTCATTAAGACGAATTACTTGCTCCATCATGAGGGCATTGAGCACTTTTCTGATGCTTCTTATCTCTCTTACCCAACTACCGCCAAAATGGGATGCGTGGGCGGGGCGGAAGGACCACGAAATTTCTCTTTGCTGCAGCCATCGCTCTACGTTTGTCAGGTCAACTCTGCGATGGAAGCCTTGAGCTCACGTTGAGCCCCAACAAAATTAGTTCCATTGTCGCTTCTTATAAGTTTTACTGGACCACGGCGACTCAAGAAGCGCATCAGAGCGCAAATAAAAGAATCTGTCGTTAACTTGCTCGCGATTTCCAGATGAATTGCACGGCTAGCCATGCATGAAAACACGACCCCGTAGCGCTTCTCCGTTTTTCTTCCGTGGGTTACGTAGAATGGCCCTAAATAATCTACCGCGGAACTGGAAAATGGTGGATCATCGGCCGCTACTCTGTCACTGGGGAGGTCCTCCATCAACTGTAGACTGGGGCGCCCATGTAGCTTGCGACACACTATGCAGTCGCACGCTACGCGCCGCGCCATCGCATTTGCTCTGGTCACCCAGTATCGCTGTCGAAGTGAAGAAAGAAGTGCCTGGCGTCCGAGATGACCGATCTCTATATGAATGCTGCAGAGAAGTAACTCTGCCACTGGAGATTGATGGGGTACTACAACCGGATGTTTTGCTGAGTTAGGTTCGTTGCTATGCGTCAATCTACCGCCCACCCACAAAACACCGTTTTCCAGGAACGGACTCAGCTAAGACTACTCGACGTAGACAAGCATTTTCCCTTTTTAATAGAAGAGATCTTATTGCTGTAGTGGTTCAACTGCTCGTACTTCCATATTGTGATCTCTGCTGCCCTTAGTTCCATCAGAGTAAGCTCGCCAAAACAGTACTTTCCTCGCAGGAAGGACTTCAACCTTAAGAACCAAGCAACGAGGCGTTACAACTTCCACCAGCTTCAAGTAGCTCTCAGTAAATTATCCGTTGGTGAAGCCTTCACATCCGCCATGAGGAGCCTGCTTTCTGTTTTTACTTCGAGGCACTCTTCAACGTTCTCAACACTAGCAGGTACAGCAGGCCAACAACTTTCGGGTCTGTACAAAAAATCGGGACCATTATTCCAAGTACATACTAGAATCAATCAAGCTAGGAACACTTGCTCCGCGACTAAGTATGTCCGCCGGATTTTGTTCTGAAGGAACGTGAAACCATTGTCCCTAAGAAAAATTTCTACGAATAAAGGCCACCTTGTTGACAACAAATCTTTGAAATCTAGAAGATTCACTCTTTATATACCTAAGTACAACAGTGCTGTTTGTCCAAAAATAGATATCTTAAATGTTGTACTCTAGCTCTTTTACTACCAAGTGTTTCACAATTACTGCTAATCGTGCGCTATACAGTTCAATACGAGGGATAGTTTTCAGGGTAGAATTATTCAATGGAGTTATTCTTACTTTGGAAAGTACGGAGGATGGGGGCTCAATTCTACTGATGTCTTAGATTTAAACCTCAGATATGCCACTGCACTATAAGCAGTTTCACTGCCGTCACAGAGAACATGTAGCCCAATCGAGCGAGACCTTGTCGCAGATACAAAGCACATCGGTACTCTGTACACAGCGAGAGTAATAATTTGTGACAGCCATTCATTCCACTCGGGCATCAAACCATCAGGTATTGGATCACGCTGTCAATACGTCGAAAGACAATGTCATGGTCTGACCTATTAACAGTGTCAACTATGGAGGTTGTTACAACGTTGTCAGCACGTTGTCCTCTATCGTGCTAGTCATTATGTGTTAACGAGGCGCTGTGCACGTTGTCAGTTCATCGAGAGACAATGTCGTGGTCTGACCTGATAACAACATCAACTACGGAGGTTGTTACAACGTAATCAAAACGTTGTCCTACAACGTGCTGTCACGTTTTTACAACGAGCTGAGCACGTTGTCAGCCCGTCGGAAACAATATCAAGGCCAGACCTAATAACAACGTCAGGTATGGAGGTTGTTACAACGTGATCAGCACGTTGCCCTACAACGTGCGGACAACGTGCTGAGCACATTATAAGTACACCGAAATATAACGTCATGGACTGAGCTGGTAAGAACGTCAGGTGTGGAGGTTGTTATAACATTGTCAGTCCGTTATCCCACAACGTACTGGTCACAATAGGTTAACAACGTGCTGAGCACGTCGTCAGCAGGTCGAAAGAAAATGTCATTGTCTGACCTAATAAAAACGTCAACTATGGAGGTTGCTACAACGTTGTCAGCACGTTGCTTCCCCAACGTGCGGATCACAATGGGCTAACAACATGCTGAGTACGTTGTTAGCTCGTCAAAAGACAACGTCATGATCTGACCTGATAACAACTTTAGGTACGAAAGTTGTTACAGCGTTCTTCCACAACGTGCTGGTGTAAAATTTCGTCTCTAACGGAGACCCAATTTTCACTATTAGCATGCGACCCTTTGTAGCTGCTGACGTGGGAGGAGCTAACCTGCAGTGAACATTTTCTTCTTAGAGAGAGCTGTTCCTTTTACCTGTCACCATATCAG
>LQNS02277604.1:156678-169877 GCA_001587735.2 Parhyale hawaiensis | reverse complement strand
AATGGCTATTGCTCATTGGCGTGAGTGCTATCTATGGTTTGGATCTTACGGGAATGTTCTGGTTAGAAAAGTTTTAAGAAATTCATACCTTGGTCATATTTGACGTTAATGAATGGGGTTTTTTGCTTGATGATAATTGCTTCAGCTATTTTCTGGTCAAGGAGGTTCTGGTTACTATATACAACTGGAAAAAAGTTAATCAAAGTGTCTGCTGGGGGGACATTCATTTGATATTCATAAGAATAATGGGAATATATACTACTTGAGTTATATCTATGCTGTTTGCAACGTTTAGACAGGGCATTTGTCGTATATCCTACATAAGTCGCGTTACAGCGGTCTTTGGTACATTTGAAACGATATTCTCGTCAAATTACAATTTTCAGACGCATATAGCCATACTGAAACTAACTAAAATCGGGAATAAAACAAATGCGTGGTATTTTCATACATATATTTTAAATATTCTCAAATAAACAGAGCTGTAGTAACTAATTGACCAGTCCACTATTCCACGCTATTCCAAAGCAGATTTGAAAGCAGAAAAATACATGCTACGAACATTTTTGACCTGCCCTGCAGGTCACAAAAGGAACAATAGTGACTTGGTGGCAGCTAACAATTTAACATGTATCTCGCACAGCACTGGTTGCTCTGAGACGGAGAGTATCATGTCTAGTGCTTACACAAGAAATAGAGCAACGTGTACTTGATGTATGGTCGGTAGGTGGAAGGCTGCGACCGAATCAAAGTCGAACGACCTCGATCAAATTGGCCTGAAAAAATGGTTGGGGTATACGCACTCTGCAGCTGCGATCAAGCAGGTCTTGATATGGAAATCCACTTTGGCAGCTTACTAAGGAGTTTCTGATCCAAGCTACCAGGATAGTATTTCTGAGAGGATATCTGTAATGAAAACTTCGTGGCATATAAGTGACTCCTGATCACATACGAGAATTTCCTATGACATACAGCTTAACTATAACATATCCGGACACTCCCATGACTTATTTTAAGAAACACTGCCAAGGCTGGTACATATGCTGGTCAAAAGAACAAGTTTCTTCAACTGATCGTCTGAATGTTTTGTTCAGCCCTCGTCAGCACAGCTCTGAGCTTACCAAAAGAAATTAGAATGTTCGCCGTCAGATTTGTATTTTTCCTGTAATGCCCATCAAGTGCTGTTAGTTACGTTTCAGACATCGCTTCAAACTTATATATATAAGGAATAATAACTGAAAACTCTTTACTATAGTGTGTTTATTTAGATCAGTGGTTCTTAACCTCGCTTCGATTAAACCCCACGAGTTCGGTGAGTCAATTCAGAGGTTCAGTGGTTTGGTTCAAAACATCCGTATGGTATATAACTATATATTGGACAGTTATATATTTTGTATTTGAAAAAAAAAAGCCTACTTTATTTTTCCAACTATGAAAGGTTCGATGTATGCATGTACGGAACTCGTGAGGTTCAATACCTCCAACAAGGTTCAGAACCAGTGATTTAGACGGACACAGCAGTGCACTGGGACGCGGAGACGACGAAACTCGTTCTTTTGACTACCGTGTGGACAAGCTTTCAATTTCGTCAAGTTATTTGAATAACACGTATGCATATAATGTAAGAGATAAAGGTAAAACAAATTTTCTAAAAGGATACCGATAGAATCACACAATCAAAGAACCATAGCATCAAGAAACTTTCTTAAGCCGATGGCAATTTAATCATGCAGTAAATGTTAGGTATATTGATTTACCTCAGCAGACGGCAAGGACATTCGCTCGAGTCTGGGACAGGCAACAATTTTCCTGAATAATTGAAGTGTTTGGAGAATTACGTTTTTTTCCTTTCCTCTTAGATCGCTGTTCCGGGATATATAAAAGAAAGAAGAGAGAAGGTTTCTCATTTTTTCCGGAGGAAATACTTGAGCGTTTGATAGAGGAGAGAAAAAGAAACTAGCATACTACATTGGGTTGACTAAGGTACTACAACGTCAATGTCTTGAATGGGCCGAAACTGAATTTTATGGGTCAAAGTTCAATGTGACATTGGTCTAGGAGCTACCAAGCACAAGGTTTCATTTTTGGTAGCGCACACCACACGATTTTACCGACACTGTGTTAGAATCAAGACAGGAGTAAATATTTATCCCTTGTAATCAGCTTATGCGCACCATAGCATTCAAGGCGCTTGGCGTCGTTACAATGACCCACTGATGATGAAACGATGACCCGAGCTTCATCGCGTCAACTGATCAGAGCAGAGCACTCTGTGGGATCTCAAGTTTCTATTTTATCGGAACAAATTAAATTAAGCAAGTACGATAAAAGGTATTTAGCAGGTACCGTTATTCAAATACGAAAATAAAGTGGAGCTACTCAGTACTCGCACACACCCATGACAAGCTATGCAGCGCCAAAAGGTAGTAAGAGACACACAAATGAACGACCGGACTATCTTCAATGTTTATTGATCCGATCCTCATGGCATTCCTAACATTTCCAATAAATTTCATATAGATCCACCCATAACTTTTGATATAATGCAGCTAACAGACAGCATATATAGACTAACAGATAGAAGGACGGACGGATCATCAGAAAACTGTGATCGTTTTGTTCCTGGCTATATGTCTGACAGTGCCTCTACGGTACATTTCATGAAGGATCAGTCCATAGTACTCGTGAGCCTTAGCAAACGCTCTGTATAGTTGACAACTTTGTGTTTGCGTGCTCAGGAGAGAGGAGCATCATTTAACAAAAAATATTGCTATTGGTAAAGTCATCTCATCGCACACCTTAAGTGGGAAATCCATACACGTACAGATACACTGGTTCATGCTGGAGAAATATGGTCACTGGTCCTAAAAGAGTGCACAGCAACAGTCGATCATAGATTGTCAGAGCTATGGCATCAGAAACGAAGGGCTGCCGTGCGTCATCTGTGACCCCTGGCCATCCCATTTCTTGTAAGCGTCAGCATCTAACGCCGAATGCTAATTCAGGAGTCAAGCGTCGCAAGAATTTACCTGCTCAACAAGCAGGCCCGAAAATCGTCTTTCCGAGCCTAAGAGTCCAACACTCTGACACACTATACCCGACATCAACAAAATAAACAACTCTTTTATAGCATTTTATCAGAATTCTGAGCTCAAAGGAACGAATGAAAAAGTACTAAATATTGATGCCAAAAGGTTACCACTGCAGATTGGACAATATCGTAACTGCCAGACACTAGTGTAGAAAACATGAGAAATATATTGAAAACTATGTGAAAACTATGACTAACAACATATGTAGGGAGGTAACTTATGAGGGGATGTTGCATCCATCAAAAAGTATCTCCGTGACAATCAGGCTAATGTTATGATTTGACTAAAAACGCTCTTCAACAAGTTTTCATGAGAAGTGTGATATTTTTAATTTAAATCACGTAAAACAACATGGCAACACAGTGTATTTTATAAAAATACAAGTAAATTTCTTTCGGTAAGATTTTACAAGTGAACTACACTCGAATTTAGTATTTTTGTTGATATGTTTAGGCACATTAGATTAGATTAGATAGGAGACAGGAGACGGACCAATAGGCTTATTCCCATAGAGACACTGGGACTTACGCCCCGGCCCTCAATGAGCTATTGCCATTATGTTATCTTGATAGAGATGACAGAAGAAAAAAGAAGATCTCAGCCACTATGTAGTCGATCATCCATGCACGCAAGTGTAATTTATAGCATTCTATGACTTTTTCATATATAATATTCTCTTCAAAAATGTTAAGTTTTTGAGATATTTGACTGTGAAGCTCCCAGTCTTTCAGAAAAAATAACCAGCGATATTTTAGGTCTGCTAGCGACCTCGCAGGGAGCCTAACCTAACCCAAAAAAACTTATAAAAAGGTTTTCTATTACACTGTGCGAGTGTGGTTATTTTTTATAGAAAAACAATGAAACTTCAAGGTGAAAATATATCTCGAAAACTAAGGATTTCCGACGGAAACGTTGTTCATGAAGAAAGTCTTAGAATGCTTCTTTTACCTAAATATGTTAACAAAAATACTAAATTCGAGTGTGATCCACATGTAAAATAATACCCTTCTTTCTTTGATTTCTTCGGGAATAATAAATCCCTACTTATTGACTTCTCATAGAAAAATGAATGCATTTCGCCGCTGAAGTAAACTTGTGTACTCTCTAGCTCAGGAAAATCTTGGTCCAAGGGCTCTCTAATACGGATACAATTGGTGAGGATGTTGCATTTCTGCTCATCGCTTTCTAAAGGGTCTTTTAAATGTAAATAAAACAGGTTATATGTGAGGTATTCATCCAACTTATTTTACATGTGCAAGAGCATTTAATGGCATTATAAGTATGAAGTATGACTTTGTTCAAATATCCACCGCGGCTGCGCTGCAGCGCACGTATACGGGAGGTCCAGTTTCCAATTACACTATCGCATAAATCTGGCTGAATTTCCTGTATTATGTCTACGATGTTGATATTGAGGGCATCAACTGTTCCACGTTTATTAGCATAGACGCGCTAGTTAAGGTAGCCTGAAGAAAGTAGTCTAAAGGCGTTACATCGCACGATCTCTGGGCCAGGTCACATTGAGGATAAAAATCACGCAAAGTACAGAACGTATGTCGAACGGAGCACTGATTTGCATTTTGATAATAAAATTTAATGATTTCCACACGTGCTGTACAACAATATACCCTTCCATTGTGACTTGCCAAACGCTACTGAACAAATCACGTTGTGATTGAGGGACCGCCCAGTAACAGCATGGCCTCTATATTCAAATTTCGAGCGTGCCAGTGAAAGACCCTTTATAAGCTGTCACACTTTTGCGTCACGTGTCGTGGGTCGACAGCTGATGGAGGTTCGCATATCAGGTTCGTCTAACAGACTCCAGCGGAATCAGACCAAAGCATTCCATAGGAATGCTTAATTGCCGATCTGTACGCTTCGTCCATCGGTTTTCATGTATGTAATAAGATTCTAAATCGCTCAAAAGTTGCCTCTGATCATAACCTCCAACTACAGTGGGTCTTCCATAATACAGGAGCATTCCGTGCTTGTGACGTTTTTTCAACATGCCTGTAGCATACCATGTCCTGTGTGTTTCCGTGTTGAACATTCGGGCCTGATTGTATAAAGTTTCAACGCCATTGATATACTTTGATCCACCAGTCACCATAATGTTGGAATCGTACCACAAGCACCCAAAATATCCAATGCCAGTAAATGAAAATTCGCCCACCCGGTGCCACTTACTCTCATCCTGCGATCTGTCGTTAACCCATATTTCATTCCTGGACAGCCCTGCACCGACTACGTAAGCAAAGGAGCCATTTGATACTGCACAATGTCCATCACCTACAGTAAATGGCAATATGGTAGTCTTATACTTTTCTGTAATAGCATCGAAGTTATATATCTTATTTTTGCTTACATACCAAATGTTGCTAGGGCCCATTGTGACCGCAGTTTGGTAACCAGAGGAAGGAAGAGGTGAGGTTGCCGCCCATTCATCATTCTTCATCGTGTCATCTGTACTTAGCTTATAGCAGGCCGTAGTATACAACAAACTACTTGTAGAACGTCTTCCTCCACATGTGTAAAAGTAATTGTTGCTACGAGCCAGTGTGTTGTAGAATACTGCATACTTCAAAGATTTGTGGGACTTCCAATTGAAGTGTTGTATTTGGTTTCGTGAACCAGAGCTTGAGAGTCCTCCAACGATCAGTGCTTTGCCTGCAAAAGTATAACTGGTAAAGATCTTCTCATAATAATAAACAGTTTTTCCATTGTGCCTTTACCGTAGGCTTAAATCCTCAAGTGACCTCAGCTCAATACTTAAATTTTATACATATTTTCCTGTTCACCAATCCCTCTTGAACGTTTTCCACAGCACTGCTATCACGAAGAACATGAACTTAATTGGGCAATCTTGTGCATATACCACTTGAGATCACATCAAGCCAAGCACACAATGAGTTCCGTGCAACGGAGAAAATGTTTTATACACCTGAAGAATATACTCTAGTATTTTATTAGAATATTCTTCTAGTATATTGGAGTCTATAAAAACAGTATACCTTCTGATGCTCTCTGAGGAGGGCCTGCGCCAAGAGCTTGGCTTACCCCGACTAGTCATCGTTGGCGTGATAGACCATAGAGAATAGGAAGCAGCAAACAGTTTATGAAAACCTCCATGCACTATGCTAAGAAGGACATTAATCGATTTATATCTCTAAATGGTTTATAAAGTTCACAGCAGCATCATGCCGAAATAAAGATAGATTACGTCTTTTTCTGCATAGTTAAGGTTTTCATGAGCTCACTGCTAATACTATCACATCACCTACTGGCTCTTAATGACAGCACCCGCTAAAAATATCTCACAACATACTACTTTCATATAAAGTGCCCCTCAGGTCTAAAAACTATAAGGAATTCAAAACATACACTTCGCGTAGTCATAGAATATAACGTCTTCCAGGTAAACGCCACCTGCTGCCTAATTCTACAACATATGAAAAGAAAATAAGAGGCTCCTAAATTAATCTGATATTGACCCGTATAATTCATTTACGTAGGATACGTTCCACTAAACCAGTCTATAGAGTAACCTAACCAATTAAAAACCCAAAGGTATGTGATTAAGTGATTAATGACCCATTGGATTATCTTTCAAATCTATTGAACTTACAGTTACAATATTGCGAAATATACGGAGTGTTAGTTCACACTCCTACAATATTACTAAGTGATACGCGAATGAGCATACACTTGTTAGGTATGTTGCGTTGACTTGAATATGCTCGAAAAGTGTTGTAGGCAACTAGCTGTAAAGGGAGTTAGGGAAAGTCCGCGAATATAGACAACTTTTTAAGAAGCTGTCTCAGAAACAGTATTTCAAGACTGAACACAAAGAAACTGGTTGCATACTTTTATTTTCTCTAAGGGCACAATACTTCAGAGCCTCAATGACTATAGAAAAATAAAAAATTAAATAAATGGATTATAAAAAAATCAAATGGTCCATACTCCAGGTCACAGAAAGCAATATGAACCACTTGCTTATGTAACATAAAGAACATTTTAGATTAGAACAGCTTAGATTAGATAGGCGGCAGTAGACGAACCAATAGACCCATTCCCAGAGAGACACCGGAACTTACGCCCGACCTTCTATGAGCTATTGCCATTATTTCAGTTGGATATAGATGACAGACGAAAACAGAAGAAAACTACGGCACTCTGAGAGCTCATACTTCCGCCAAATGAGGCAACGTTAGAAAAAATTCAAATTGGCTCTGAAACCATAATTTTCTTTGTATCATCTCCAAAATCTGATTAGTAGTGCCTTTTGATAGCAATAACAGCTTGTGCAATTTTCTTGAAGATCCGTTCATAACTTTCCGAGTTATGGTGCTAACAAATGTTATAACAAACATGAGTCAAACATAGAAACGAACGTACCGATCTGCACCGAAATTTGATCGTTAATGTCTCTTAACATTGCTAACAACCCGTATAAATTATATAAAAATCTATTCATTGAATTTTGAGTTATTGTGCTAACAAGCATAAAATTAAAAACAGTGACAAAAGAACGAACAAACGGATCATTACTAAAATTTGGTCTTTTACTCTTCTGTATATACCTAGCAACTCGTGTGAATATCATAAAAATTCGTCCATAACTTTTTCCATTTCGGCATTGAGAAAAATGAGGCAGACAAACAAACACACGGATGGACGGATCTTCACCAAAAATAAATCATCTGTTTCTCCCAACATACATAACAATCCCTGTAAATTTTTCGTCAAAATCCGTCCATAACTTTTTGAGTTATCTTGGTGACAGACAAACCTGACGAAAACATAACCTCCTTGGCGGAGGTAAGAAGGAGAACCTCAACCAAAGAGACGACCATGAATGCAAGCAACCACGATCAATTGCTGCTGATGTGGGGAGCTTAAAGATGTCAAGGTGTGTAGCTGGAGCGGAAGAGTAAAGAAGATGGATTAATGTGGCCTCTGGAGCTTTGGCCGTTGAGAGCGACTCCTGGAGGAGGAGTTCTTCGTTGTGCAGGATGTCTCTCCCAATATGTGTCAAGACGATTTTTAAAAGCGTTGACTGTGTCGTCATCGACAACGTCAGAAGGGAGTCTATTCCAAATGCTCACTCTGAAATGCGGAAAGAACTGCATGCTGACTCAAGGTAGTTTTTCGAGCTTTTTGCTTGAGTTTTTGACCGCTGTTTCGCCGGCGATTATTGAGGTCTCTTTCAAGGATTTCAATGTAAGTACGTCGTTGAAGCCATGCAAATAATTGAATGTTTCTATTAATTGTCCCCTGAGTCGTCTTTGCTCATGAGCAATCAGACCCAGTTCTTTTATGCAGCATTCACACGGCTTGTTTCGCAGCTGTTTTATCAATTTCGTTGCTCTGCGTTGGACTCTTTCCATGTTATCGATATCTTTACACAGATGTGGCGACCAGATTTGAACAGCAAATTCTAAGTGTGGCCGCAATAATGCCTCGTACAAGGGAGCGATGATGTCCTCGGACTTTTATTCAAAATTTCTGGTGATGAATCCCAATACTTTGCCATTTTCACACTCTTGTGAACTTTCTGACTGCGTTGTTGTTTGATTCTAATAGTAATTCCCAAGGCACGTTGTTGGGTGATAGCACCCAATTCTGTTCCGTTATTTTTCAACTGGTTTGAATGGTTCTCCGGCCCAACGTACATTACTGAATATTTGTCGACATTAAAGCTCATCTGCCACGTTGTGTTCCATTCCAGTCAAGGTCTTATTGCAGCTCAGCTCTTTTCGTGACAGGATGACATAGTTTAAAATCATGCGAAAATTTACTGATTTTACTACGGATTGATGTATTTTGTCAATGAAGATAACAAAAAGAGAGCAAAAAAGTACAAACAAAACAAGAAAAAATATACCTTTAAATAACATAATCATTCTCGCGAAATGTTATTGTTATTAAATCAAACCACCAGACTGATGACGTGGGAACCGAGAAACTCCATGAGGTTGGCAGACCCCCATGCAATCAACTCAGCAAGTACAGAAAAAAAAAGAGAAGATCCGAGATCACAGAATAGCTCTGTGATCTGTGAACCAAGAAACCCCCCTCCTGCAACTTCTTCTATTCACTACATCGACGTCATAAGTGTTCTGAATAGATTTTGCTACCGCACTTGTATCAATACAATGAAATTTTTGCCGAGTAAACCTTCTCTTACGTTACGTGGGACAAATATGGGGGTAAAGTTTATGAAAATAATTGGCAAACGTTAGATGATCTCGAAGAAAAATATTACAAATTAAACACAGAATTACCTACTTTTTATCTACAAGAAGAGGTTAATAAGTTAATAACTTCGGTCTGAAAATTTTTTATTGCAAATCAGACGTTAATTTTACACCGACCTGATAGAACAATGGCATTTTCGATTGGCCGCTGTATCTATTGATGCGCTCGAATGGACGGTAATTTTATAATGTCGAGGCTCTACTTCTTCGGAACATCATACTTGTGTAGGGGCTTTGACTCGCTCAAGGACTATGCAGGCGTTGCTCTCCAATTATTTATCCTTGAGACTGCTAAACACTCCATCATACTCCGTAACCTAGTGTTCAGGCTGTTCAGTGTAATAGAGTTCCTACTTTGCATTGCAACATAAGTCAAAATAGCCAAACCAAAGCTCCTGCTTAAGGATCTGAAGAACGGAAGCCTGGAAGTTTTGAAATCACCGGCGTATCAACGCGCTAGACCCGTGTGAATGAGACGCAATTGTGCTTAGTCTGAAAGATTCCAAGTGGGAAGTCAGAGACCCGGATAATCTTTTTAAGGTGAATTCGATTGAGCTGTCAAAGTCGATCTAATCCAATCCCGCTCACCTGAACTTACCTGGAACTTCAGGCAGATGCGTTGGCTTCGACCCGTTGATTTGAGTTTCAGGCGTTAACCCTTAATCAGTTATCTGTGAGATGTTAAAAAATATTCAATCTTGCTTCGTAAGATGAAAGTATCAGCCAGCTCAACGTAATCGGGTTGCTTCTAACAGTTTAAGCACAGATTAAAAGTTGCAAAGCATAAGCTTCTGTTTGAAATTTCGGACACGTCCAAAAGCTCAGCAACACCAAGAAAATTTGCACTGCTTATTCTGCGCCAAATCTTGCCGCCACATGCACTGCGCCAAATCTTGCCGCCTCATGAACTGCGCCAAATCTTGCGGCCACATGCATTACGCCAAATCTTGCCGCCACATGCACTGCTCCAAATCTTGCCACCACATGCACTGCGCCAAATCTTGCCGCCACATGCACTGCGCCAAATCTTGCCGCCACATGCACTGCTCCAAATCTTGCCACCACATGCACTGCGCCAAATCTTGCCGCCACATGCACTGCTCCAAATCTTGCCACCACATGCACTGCGCCAAATCTTGCCGCCACATGCACTGCGCCAAATCTTGCCCCCACACGCACTGCGCCAAATCTTGCCGCCACATGCACTGCGCCTAATCTTGCCCCCACATGCACTGTGCCAAATCTTGCCGCCACATGCACTGCTCCAAATCTTGCCGCCAAATGCACTGCTCCAAATCTTGCCGCCACATGCACTGCGCTAAATCTTGCCGCCACATGCACTATTATTATTATTATTAAATCACACAAGGCTGGTGACGTAGGAACGGAGAAACTCCATGAGGTTAACAAACCCCCACGCAACCAGCCCAGCGGGTGGAGAAAACAAAAGAATGACATAAGAAGTTCCGAGATCACAGAATAGCTCTGTGTACAGATCATTTAAAGCTGTCAATACCCGCACCAGCAAAGACAGAGCCATCAAGACCATTCCAAACAACTACACATGATGGAAAAAATAAACGGGAATACTGGCCCGTCAGGCATCGTAACTGTTCCAACGCAAACTCATGAAGAGCACCAGTACGTCGAGTATACCCCATCCGAACAAATATCTCCGGAGGAAAATCAGACAATGGATGACTCGGGCAATTATATATTTTATACAGAAAGCAGACCCCACCAATTCTGCAACAATGCGCCAGATCACAAGGCACCCCACTATCTAGCATGAACGCACATCGACGAACCACTTTATCAAGCAAACACAGATGATAATCAGCAGCAGAACCCCAGACCACGGAGCAGTATTCCAGAAAAGAGAGGACATGGCTAGCAATTAAAGCAGCGACGTGTCAGTTCTACAGAGCGAAACACTCTCCAAGCACGCCTCATAAGACCAATTTTCTGCGATGCACGTGAGGCAACCGAACGAATGTGGGAATCAAACGTCAACTTTGGGTCAATTGCACCCAAGATTACCAAGTCATCAAGCACAGGAAGTGACACACCATCCAATATGAGTGCAGGGAAAGGTCTCACTGTACGTGACCTGGACACGAGCATGGTCTTAGTTTTGCCCGCATTTAGCTTCATCCCCCACCTAGAACACCAGGAATCAATCAATCACTTCCAAATCATGCTGAATGAATTCTGTAACCTGCAACCTTATCGCATACAGCCAGCAAAGTAACACCATTAGCGTAACCAACAAGTATATTATTAACAAGATCAAACAGATTCGCTGCATATACGATGAACAACAAAGAACCCAGAACACTACCCTGTGGGACACCAGAAAAACCACGTCCAAAAACTCACTCATCTTTCCTTCAACACTTACACAATGAAGTCTGTCAGATAAAAACTGACTAATTACCAAGAAAACTGAACCACCAATACCCATCAATCTTAGCTTATGGAGCAGTCTAAGGTGATTCACGCGATCAGAAACATTACTGATGTCAAGCTGTACCAACCTTGCCTCATGACCACCATCAAGAGACAGCTGCAACACATGAGAAATAGGAAGCAGAGCATCACAAGTTCCCAAGTCTTAACGAAAACCATACTGTGTTGGGGAAGGACACCCTGCTTCTCAAGAAGGCGATCCAACCTCGACGTAACCAACCTCTCATAAACTTTCGATAAAAAATGCGTGATCGAGATGGGTCTATAGTCAGAGGTTCGGGATGAGACAGAACCCTTCAGAACAGGCGTCACATGAGCGACCCGCCAGCATTTCGGAAAAGAGCCCAGCCGTAACAACCGATGGAATACGGAAGCAATCGGGGCCGCGAGCACACCAGCCATTCTCCGAAGAAAGAGAGGAAACATACCCGATGGATCAGTACCCCAATAGGAGTCCAGGTCAAGAAGAAGGCGGTGCACTTCAGAAGATTTGAAAGCAAAACTGGAGAACCTCGGCTCGGGATCACACGCAAAAGGAATGCACACCTGGTCCCGGCTCTACTTCCCATCAAAGTAGCGTAACAAAATGTCCGCCTTCGCAGCAGGGTCTGCAACAAGATCACCCCCTATCACCAATTAAAAGGGGGGGGGGTAGAAGAGCTCACACCAAGCACAGCGCTCTTCAAGGTGGACCACCACTTATGTGCGCAAACAGGCGAAGCTAACAACTCCGTGGACCTCAAACTATGCTCCCTCTGAGCCTCCTCATAAGTAGCACCAACCCGACGCTGCAGTTCCCTGAAACTCTGGGACCCTGAGCACAACTGTGCAGCACGTACGAAAGGTCTGCTGCTACCATATACCCACTCCTTCGTGCTCATTGGTTGTATTCTTCTCTCCCTGCCCTCAAGGTTTTTAGGAGAGCTACTCGTGCTGCGTGCGGAGCGCACTCTTTCACATCGGACGCTGTCAGATGTCGAATTTATCAGTTCTGTCAGTGCTTTGTGCCCTGGTCGGCTAAGGTTTGGAATTTGTTGCCGGCATCGGCTTTTGGTCGTATTGGCCTGCAGGCGTTTAGGTCAGCTGTTAATGTTTTTTTGCTGGATTCTTTTAGCAGCGTTTTGGGTTTCCCGGTGTTGCAAGATGCTTCATTTGGGCTGTATTACCTGCCTGTGGGAGCTCAAGCGTGAAGTTTTAATAATAATATTAATAATAATAATAATAATAATAATAATAATAACAATAATAATCCCGACCGCCAGCGGGATAACTGGCAAACCCTGTCCCGACCACCGGCCCGATAATCCATCGGGGCGTATGAGTCAGACACAGGGGGGTGTTTAAGGTGACCCTGTTGCGAGGAAATGCGCAGCAA
>LQNS02277604.1:115231-132244 GCA_001587735.2 Parhyale hawaiensis | reverse complement strand
AGATTGTGAAGTAGAATAGTGCTATAAATTTGCTCCGTAATCTGTAAGGCTCATTGCGATAACGTTTTACACTAGTTTACTGAACAAGTATTGTAATAGTATTATTGTATGAAAATCTTCCTACGGGGAGAAATACATGATTTTTCTTTCTTTCTCCTTTCTTTCTTATTGCTCGAAAAATAGGACGCCATATTGACACAGTGACTAGATTCTAGAAGGACCCTTCACCACGGTAAAAACTATCAGATGCTGGGCATTCAAAGACTGTTACTGATAGAGACATGAGCAATGTGGTTCGTCAGCTACGTAAAAGACCCGGTCAAACAAGTAAATAAATTTTCCCGGCTGCTGCGCTTCCTGAAGTGCCTAAAACCACAAGAAATTGTATCTTCGCTCCACTGATTCTGTCCAATCCCCTGTGAAATTGCCTGCTCTGACCTCAAAGCATAAAATTTTGAGAATGGAATGGGCAGAGAAATACATTATGATCAACATGAATCATGTTCTTTTCACCGACAAAACCCGGGCAATCCTTGATGGACCTGATTGGTGGAGTAAGGGTTGGGTGCTACCTAGAGGTGAGTGTCATCAACGCGTAAAACGTCAACAAGAGGGATGTGGTGTTTTGATAGGAATTGGTGTCATAGGCGATCGACTTATAGGTCCGGTGAGAGTACCTGGTAGCGTGAAAATTACATCTACATCGTATTGCGACAAGTTAAAGGACGCCTTGGTCCCACGGCTGGATGACACACCCGTTTCGTTGTTTTGAAACTTGATTTTCATGCATGATACTGCGCCTTAGCACTCCGCTCGTACTACCGCAGCTTTTCTTGACTCTTTGGAGTTCCATGGA
The DNA here is from genome assembly GCA_001587735.2 of Parhyale hawaiensis. NCBI lineage: Eukaryota > Metazoa > Arthropoda > Malacostraca > Amphipoda > Hyalidae > Parhyale > Parhyale hawaiensis. The sequence continues at coordinate 131,388 of LQNS02277604.1, read as the reverse complement.
GAGAAACTGATGGTTTGGCCACCGTGCTCACCTGATCTAAACCCAATTGAAAACTTCTGGGCCCTTCTGAAAAGGGAAATTTACGCAGATAGAGGGCAGCACAACTCAAAATCTGTCTTGTGGGATGCTGTTGCTGCAGCAGCAAGGGGAGTTCCACCTTCTACAATAAAGAAACTAACTGGCTGCATGGATTCAAGGATTATTGAAGTTATAAAACGTCATGGGGGTCATGTTGGCAAATAGAACATTTTTCAGTCAGTGTAAACTTTTGATTATGATTTCTTGTTAATACATATTTAATACATATTTTTCTCGTTTGTGTTGTTCATTTATACTCTTTTGGTGATACAAAACTGTGAATAAGAAGTAAAAACGTCGACTAACAAATGAAATTTAACGTTTCGGGAATTTTTCCCAACATCGAATTTTGTAACTAAACACTGCAAAGGATGCCCAAAACAATTTTATTCCAGATGAATTAAGTCTGGACATGTGTTAACAGGGTGGGACCTAAGAGGCAAATAACCATAGTGCGCAATAGAGGTCCTTATATAAGCGTCGGACGGTAAGGGAAGTGGAGGAAAACGGGCATGTACAGTCGGAGGAAAAAGTGTCAGTCATGGGTTGTGACCAGTGGTACGGCTGTATGTAGTTCCAGCACGATAAGTCGTTTGAAAATTTACAGACACTATAAGCATCATAAGTTTCACTTTCTGTGAAGTTTTGAAATATATAGCCAAAAAGTTGAAATGTTGTCAATTCTACGATAAAGCTATTATTTCCGTTCTAAGTGTAGCTTGATTTTGATAGGAACACCCTATTTCCAAAAATATTTATAGCCTGATGGACCGTTGGGAGAGAAATCGGCGTAGAACAATCAGCTGGGCTTCCACATCAGAGCTGGCGTCGGTGTTCTTACTTTTTCAGGATTTCTAGTTTTCTTGTCTTAAGGAGATCAACCCAGATTTCGGCAAACTTTTTTATTTGTGAACAGATTGTTCAGAAATTTGCACAATACATGTAATATTGAAAAAGGAACACATTTTGCTCATACAACTTTCTTTTATTTAGGCCTTAGTTAATGAGATAATAGAAAATATATCTATCGGCATGCTATAAGGCATTCATATATTTTTTTAAATTTAAAAAAACAGAAGTCAATAAGTTTTCATGCTAAGACAAAAACAAAGACAGTTTTGGAATCTTTAAAACATTCCTAACAAAACAACACAACCGGATTTTCCATTTTGTATTGCATTTTCTTTTGATAAGCGATTTTTGATCGCTAAGTAAAATATGGTAAAAATAAGCAAAATTTTTGGTTTTGAGCTGTGATAAAAAAAAAAATATATATGAGGGCAAAAATGGATAATCCGGCTGTGAAGTTTTGTTAGGAACATTTCAAGGATTCCAAAACTATCGTTGCTTATGTCATAGCATGCAAACGTATTAACTTCTATTCATTTTTAGGAGGAAAAATCACATTTTATATGATAGGCGAAAATATATGTATATTATATACATATATTTCCTATTATCTCAAAAAAACTAAGGCCTAAATCAAAAAACTTGTTTGAACAAAATGTGTTTCTTTTTCAAAATAGAAATACTGTGCAAATTTCAGAACAATCTGCCTGAAATCAACAATTTTGACACACCGTGCCTTTTTTTGGTGGCATGGTGGGGGCTACGTTTGGGGGTTACACAGACCGTATAGCCATAATACTTTGGGTTACACTTTCACACTATCTAAGGACTCTTTTTCAGTAAAAATAGAAATTATTAATTTTCACAAAAATTACTGGGTTGCTCCCCTTAAACGGGACTGCAATGATTCTGATTACTAAGGTAATGAAAAAAAAAAACATTTATTACGACGTGTCCCAAATTTGTGAATGCTGCAGAGGATAAAATTAGTATTTATAGGTTATATTTACCCAAACTGAATGACGCAGCGCGTTCAAAAAAAGGACATGCTACATCCTACAGTTTCCCCTGTTTGCTGCAGCTGCTTCTATCAAATCAATGCGCCGCGTCCATCAGTTTGACTAACGCGTTACGATGAGGGACGTGTGATTACTGGCTAATATAGCTCTCATTACAATTATTGTACTTATAGTTTTTATTGCATTTATAGCTTTTATTACCCAAACGCCGTAAACTGCAATACATCAGGCTCTAGTAATAATACACAGTTGTAGGTCGCTTGCTTGTTCCAATGTTGATCCTACCCTACGTCATGCTGTTGAGGATTTAGATAGGAGAAAATTCATCGACTGAAAACAAGTTGAGACATCATAAAATTTCAGCCCTTGGAGCGACGGTGACAAATATAGCTTCTGAAATGTATATGGTGTATATGGTGAAAAGTGAAAATGCTGCATTTACTGAATCTCCCTTCGCTTTGAAAATTACCTCAAACTTTTTGATATGATGCTGAAGATTCTTCTACCAGGAGAATACTACTACTACTACTACTACTACTACTACCGATTCTTCTTCAAAGCGTGGTAGATGAAAGGCGGTATAATTTAATTGGTAGAGTTTTTGAGCCGAAACGTCGGGCAGAAGCTATATCGCATATTTTTTAGCTAAATTGTTTGTAGCAGTTCAAGAGGCTCAGTCTTGATGTGAGTTTTCGTCCATTTCGCTTATGCTTTCTTGAGCTGAATTTCTTCATGGCAGTTGAATCTTCATGCTGAACAGACGCCTTTTTATACTCAATCAGTTTACATTATAGCCAAATTTCGCCCTACAGGTTTAACTTTTGGCTGGTATCCGGGTTACCGTAAGCCCTGAGTATGTCTAGTGAATTCTTTTGACTGAACTATACAGTATTTTCTTAGTGCTGCTCAACGTTCGACCAATTCCAAACTGATACCCGCGCCTTATCTGGCAGGGGGATATTTTGCTTTCGCAAAACTCACGGCTGTACAACTTGCGTTTCACTAATGAAAGATCACGCCTCCATGTATGAGACCTATTTTATAGCGAAACCTATACTGGTAACCGGAACAATAAAAAGCATAATCACAAACTTATAGCCGCCATTTTTGACGGTTGGGCCCTCTAGAGTTATATGATGACGGGTCTTTAAAAAATTCTCGCTGTCATTTTTGACAGCGCAGCTACTCTAGTCCTAATGAAATAAAACGCTTCGTATATTTATTTATGCTAGCTACACAGGTGGAAATTCCAAGGCAAGTGAACGTTTTCACTTACCTTATTTAACCTGAGGTAGCGCTCATATCTTAACCCACTGAACTAACGTCCACCGTTTCACCCAGTCTATCGTTAAGCAGTTCGTCTAAATGACATTTCATCTAACCTTTCCTAGTCGCTCGATTTCACCACTGAATCATGCATTTGCTTTGTCAGCAAAGAATTTGCACTTGTCCATGGCCTACTTAAACACACGGCGGATATCCTGCAGTTTGAGAGGAATAAATAGAAGGCCAAACTTTTAGACTTTTTACTCGCATTTTTGTAACAGTCTTTCTTGATCTTGACCGGGCGTGTGGTTACTTTAAAAAAGGATTGACATTCAATGAAGTGTATTGGATAATGAAAGCCTTTTAATATTTATAAAACTCATTTCATCCGTGCTATGTCTTCAGAAATTTTATTTAGTAAGAAAGCATCACTCATTTGGTTATGTAACATCGCTAAAAACATATTTTGGCCACAGTTGACATCCCTTATACAATATTTACAGTTAAGTCTGGGGCGCCTATGATTGTATGATTTCCGGAAAGAATATCCCTATCCATGTCTTGTTTCGCAGCCAATAAATGTTTCAGCACACAATGTAGCTTCAATGACTTTGAATAAACACACAAAAAATCACTTAGAGAAAAACATCAGTTGTGATGTAAACGAGTTCTGTCATACACAAAACTAGAGATTGATGAAGATTATATGTACGGAAATTTGATTATCTTTCAATGAGCAGTAGAAATATTCAAATGAAAAGAAATATTTGTTATAATTTAATTTGCGACAAGGCAGAGCATATTTCAATCCTTTGGCGAGAACTTCTTTTTCTTTATCTGTTAAGACTCGGTCTGAATAGTTGAATATGAATTCTGATGCATTCCTTATATTATTTTCTGGAAGGCCAAGATGAATTAGCTTCTTTTCATGAGCGAGCTTGACTTTTTCAATCAGGGGATCATTTTTATTCCTTATGAAGACTAGTAAGTGGTTGTAGTCCATCCATGAAACCGTAGTAGAATTAGGATGTTGTTTAGACATGTTTTCAAAAATACGATGTCGCTTCTGATTTTGAGCAACTTTGAATCGAGCTTTTCGCATAGACGAAAAAGAAGAAGCCCTTGTCGACCATAACGTTTGGTGATAATTTTTGCGATGGATATTCCTGCTGGAAAGCGGGTCTTAATGATAAAAGTCAAAACTAGGGCAACGATGAAAAACATTGTATTATGCAATGCGAGCTTTCGATTTCTGCTGAAATCATCTTCTGGCGACGAATCTAAAACTGACCTAAAAGTTCATAGCTACTCAACAATTATTTCCTATCACAAAGCAAATTGTTAATTTACAATGAAAAATTCAGCAGAACTTGCTTGATCGTTCAAAGTTGGTCGCAATTTGTGATGGTAAATTGATTCTAACACACGCAAGTCAAAATCAGAACATGTGTCTAAAATTTTGAAATTTTCTTGCTTTATTGGATGGTTATTGTCCATTGAATGATTTCTGATATTGCTGTAATTTGGAGATTGGGAAGGTAATTGCGTTTTAAATGATATTCCTTTGTGTTGACATATTATCACCATCAGTTGTTTCCTGGTTTCACCTATATAGGTCGCAGCACACTGTCCACATTAATTGGTATCTGTAGATAACACATGCAGCAAGAGAAGGTGGTAAAATGTCTTTAAACTTGAAAAAGTTTTGGATCCTAAAATCGGAATTAAAAAAGAACTCTCACTTTGAGTTGCGGATAGAACCTGTTTACGAGCGTGGTAATCTTTCTCATTAGAACATAACACGATGGTCCGAAGTATGGTAATTTTATAGTTATTACTCTACGTTCAACCGTTAGTATTTTCGGTTTTGAGTTATAAATATTGTTCAAAATTTTACGGCAAGTATTATCAATTAATTTTGTCGGGTAGAAGTTTGCGATAAAATATTCTTTTAGGAAGGAAAGTTGTGCCGTAAAAAGATCGTTGCTCGAGCAAATACGAAACGCGCAAACGATCAAGCAAGCTATAAGATTAATCTTATATCTAATTGGCAGGAAAGAGTCGAATCTCAGTCCCAAATTTGTGAATGTCTTCTTTCTAAACACAGATGTTTCTAAAGTACCACTGCATTTGTTAATACTAATATCTAAGAAATTTAGTTGTCCGTTACTTTCAACTTCAGATGTGAATTTAATGTTTGGATGCTGGTTGTTAAGATAATCTAAGAATTTTGGTACATGAGACTTATCTCTAAACAGTAAGAAAGTGTTATCAACGTATCTACGATAATATATAGGTTTGAATTCAGTAGGGCAATCCTGGAGCCATTGTTTTTCATGATGGCATAAGAAAACATTTGCAAGAGTGGGACCGACGAAACATAAGTTTTCACGAGCAGTAGACAATTATTTCTTCTAGCTTACTGTTTTCCTCTGACGAAGCAGTTTTCTCTTCATAGGTCAAAATTTGAGCGCCTCAAATGAAGCAGATATTTGAGGTGGAAAGACGGTATCAACGGTATCTTGGCTACGGACCGCACAAATTGTATATTGTTTAGGTTTGTTGGAGTGTTTTACGCAAGATATTACTTCTGCCTGTCTATATACTATAGAAGACCTAAGGATGACAGCAGGACAAAGGATCAATGAAGAAAAGAAGAAAATTGAGAAGCAAATAAGAGAAAAGGAGATTCCGCACCGGTCTAGAGGCATTAGGCAAACGTATAAGTTATTGCGTGAATTCTTCACGCACGGGTCCACTAGTTTGTTATAATTCTATTGATTACATGGCAAATTTTAGTCTCGTGGCTTTCATAAATGAAGTTCTCTGTAGCCACGAATTTTTCTAGTAGGGTGCGCTCCTCTCTATTAGAACCTCTTTGGATGTACTGAAGGCACATCCAAGGCTAATCCTTGGGTATCTAGGATACGCCGCTTGAAACTTAATTAAATTCGAAAGGTTTTGCTACTTGATTATGGAAGATTTTTCCGTATGCCACTTAAGGTGGGGGACGATTGAGTTGCTGAATGAATTGAAACATAGAGCTCTAATCCTGCATGACACTATGAGTCGGCAGTTGCAGCGTATCTTTCAGAAACAATAACAAAAGCACGTTCAACTAGAACGCCTCATGACGTAAGACCATCACCCGCGGTAGGAGGCAAATGCAACGAAATCATTTTTATGAACGAGTTTAGAGCACAGCCCCATTCCCACAGGTCAGTTCTGCAATAATAACATAGGAAAATAATAGAACACCCAGTGGCTTAAGGGGGCCGTCCCGGCGAAAGTGGTCAAAATTATCAATTTTCTGTTTTATGTTTTATGCTCAAAAAGTGTCCTCAGGTATGGGGCTCTAACGTCCGAAATTTTTAGGGGGCTAGCGGCACTAGAACCCCCCAAAATGGTGGAGGGGAAATGGGTCCACAGCGGGTCCAGATTTGCCTTTTTTTTTGCTGCAAAATCATCAGTATACCAAAGGCTATTGCATACCATATTTCTAGGGGGCTGGCTAGCGGCAATAGAACCCCCCAAAATAGGGGGGGGGGGGGAAATGGGTCCACAGGGGTCCAAATTTGCCTTTTTTTTGCTGCTGCTGTTAGACAATAAATATATTTGGAAACTTTATATGAAGAGATATATCTAGTTAGCGATAACACTTGCTACAACAACATAGCTACGTATGGTAAGTACCCTCATAAAAATGATATATATATAAATTTTTCTTTTGGGAAAACTACCTGAGGGAAAATTGGGAAAGATTAGACAGTCACCCAACTAAAATCTGACGTCAATAGAAAACGAACAAGAAAAAAATTTGAAGAAAACGTAATTGTTGTAGGGAATCTTTCAAGGATTCCAAAACTGTCTTTGTTTTTATTCTAGCGGAAAAACTGAGGCAGTTCTATTCTTTTAAAATTTTAAAATATATATATAAAAAACTAAGGCCTAAACGGAAAAAGTTACATGAATAAAAAGTGTTTTTTTTTTTAATTTTACATATTATGTGAAAATTTTTTTTTTGGGAAAACTACCTGAGGGAAAATTCAGAAAGATTAGACAAAAAATAAAGAATCAAAAATTTATATAAATATAATTTTCATAATTTATTCCTCTAATACATAATTATTTTACAATTTTATTTGTATGTGAAGAATGTTAGATATATGTAGGTGGGAATGTACTATAAATGAAACATGCCAAGGGCATTTCCTTTGGAAATACTGCATTTTATAACAAAAAAAAACATGANTAAATTAGATGTGCAACCAATTATATTAAAATCCAACAACAAGCATATTGGTAAAAGGAAATTTTCCAAATACTCAAAATAAAGTTGGTAAACCGTGAATATTTTCACGGGTCCAGCTAGTATCATTAAAACTTGATCGCCCACACTCTCCTTTCATAAAGAAAAAATAACATAAAATCATAGCTCTAATATTGGCTTCTATTGTTGGCACGATCCGTTGGTTGGTAAATCAGTTTCATGTCGCTGCTTGATTGATTGTTTGTAGTAGCTCGTGGTGTTACAAAAAGAATACATTTCACTTTTCCCTTTTAAGTCTCTTGAAGGGGGCCACTCTATCCTTAACAACAGTCTCCGTAGAGCGCTTCCTTTGACTATTGAAAACGTTATTTGTTATAATTCTATTGATTACATGACAAATTTTAGTCTCGTGGCTTTCACAAATGAAGTTCTCTGTAGGCACGAATTTTTCTAGTAGGGTGCGCTCCTCTCTATTAGAACCTCCTTGGATGTACTGAAGGCTAATCCTTGGGTATCTAGGATACGCCGCTTGAAACTTAATTAAATTCGAAAATGTTTTGCTGCTTGATTATGGAACATTTTTCCGTATGTCACATAAGGTGGGGGACGATTGAGTTGCTTAATGAATTGAAACATAGACTACTAATCCTTCATGACAATATGATTCGGCAGTTGCAGCGTATCTTTCAGAAACAATAACAAAAGCACGTTCAACTAGAACGCCTCGTGACGTAAGACCATCACCCGCGCGGTTGGAGGCAAATGCAACGAAATCATTTTTCTTGAACGAGTTTAGAGCACAGCCCAATTCCCAGAGATCAGTTCTGCAATAATAACATAGGAAAATAATAGAACACCCAGTGGCTTAAGACGATGTGCCGCAGTGGAGGCAAATTTGCAACGTTTGAGAAAATTAAAACGCTGTCATTTTTTGATGGCCAGCTAGGCCTAGCTTTTTGGAACGGGTAACACTAGGTTAATCCGCCAAACTCCCTACAAAAAATTATGAAGATTGTTCAACTCCTTCTATCTGTTTTTGGGTGGAAAGACAAATATATATACATATTGTATATATACTTAAATCTTCAACGGAAACATTATCACCTCTCTCACTTCGTTCGCGGGTGATAATGAAAAATTATCTTCAGTAGTTCCTCGCTGTCATTTCTGACAGCACGGGTTCTCTAGTCTATGTTTTAGCTAGAGGGCCCATCCGTTAAAAATGGCGGCAGTAATTTTATGAATAATCTTTTTATTGTTCCGGTTCCCAGTATAGGTTTTGCTGTAAAATAGGTCTCATCCCTGCAGGCCTGATCTTCCATATTTGAAACGCAAGTTGTACAGCCATGGGCTTTGCTAGAGCAAAATATCCCCCAAGCAAGATAAGACACGATTATCAGCTTTAAAATTGGTTAAACTTTGAGCAGCACTAAAAAAATACAATTCAGTCAGAAGAATTCACCGGAAATGCTCAGTGCTCACCGTAACCTGGATACCAACAGATAATTGAACCTCAAGCATGGAAATTTGGCTGCAATGTAAATTCAATGTAAAAAGGCGTCCGCTCGGAGTGAAATTTCAACTGCTTCGAAGAGCTTAAGCTAGAGAAAGCATAAGAGAAATGAATTATGTACGAAAGAAACGAAAACTCCAACCACGACTGAGGTCGAGCACTCTGTGAGCGCATATCTCCGCCAAGCAAGGCAACGATAACGAAAAATTCAAATTAGTTCTCAAACCATTATTTTATTTTGTATCAACACCAAAATCTAATCATTTGTAGCTTTTTAAAAGTATTAATAGTTTCAGTAATTTTCTTGAAGATCTGTTTCGTATATTTTTTAGTTATGCTGCTAACAAACATTCTGGCAAACATTAGTCAAACTCACAAACAAACCTACCGATCATCACCAAAATTAAATCACTTATGTCTTTTAACATTACTAACAGCTCCTGTAAATTTCATAAATATCCATTCACAACTTTTTTGAGTTATAGTGCTAAGACGCATAAGATTAAAAACAGCAACAAACCAACGAACGAACAAACAGATCATCGCAAAAAATTGGTCATTTACGCTGCGTGATGTACCTAAGAGCTCCTGTAAATTTCATAAAAATCTACCAAAGACCTTTTTGAGTTATCTTAGAGACAGACAAAGAGAATGACAGACACACAGATAAACTCGACGAAAATATAACCTCCTTGGCAAAGGTACTTAGAAAATATTTAAGGTAATTCAGGCTAATTTGGTGATTTTTTATGCTAATTTTGAGTTTTGGGATTTCAAAATAGTAGTAGCCTCTTCTTAGCACTTTATTATGAGTTTACCGTTACCGCTTTACGATACCGGAACTTTGGGAAGCCGTTACCGCTTCAACGGAAAACATAACCGCTACCCACCTCTGAGTGTTGGGCACGTTAACAGTAACAGATTACCTTTTGATGAAATTCCGTTCATCTGTTGGTTTATCTGTCTGACTTTAGTTTCTTAGTACTAAAACAGTTATCTACGGATTTTCATGAAATTTATATGAGTCGTTAGGTATATTACGAAGAGTAAATGACCAAATTTTTGTGATGATTTCTGGGTTCGTTTGTTAGTTGCTGTATTTGATTTTATGCTAGATAGTAAAATAACTTACAAAGTCATGATTGGGTCGTTATGAAACTTACAGGAATTATTAGTAATGTTAAAAGACATAAATGATTAAATTTTGGTGATGATCGGATGGTCCGTGTGCTTGACTTATGTTTGTCATAACGTTTGTTAGCAGCCTAACTCAAAAACTTATCAACGGATCTTCAAGAAATTTACAGAAACTGTTAATACTGTCAAAAGGCACAAATGATTTAGATCTTGGTGTTGATACGAGGCAAATCATGGTTTCAGAACCAATCTAATTTTTTCATTACCATTGCCTTGCTTGGTGGAGGTATGCACTCTCAGTGTGTTCTCTAGTAAATTTTTGTTATTCTCGTCAAATTACAATTTTCAGACGCATATAGCCATACTGAAACTAACTAAAATCGGGAATAAAACGAATGCATGGTATTTTCACACATATATTTTAAATATTCTCAAATAAACAGAGCTGTAGTAACTAATTGATCAGTCCACTATTCCACGCTATTGCAAAGCAGATTTGAAATGCAGAAAAATACATCCTAGGATCATTTTTGACCTGCCCTGCGGGTCACAAAAGGAACAATAGTGACTTGGTGGCAGCTAACAATGTAACATGTATCTCGCACAGCACTGGTTGCTCTGAGACGGAGAGAATCATGTCTAGTGCTTACACAAGACATTGAGAAACGTGTACTTGATGTGTGGTCGGTAGGTGGAAGGCTGCGACTGAATCAAAGTCGATTGACCTCAATTAGCCTGCAAAATGGTTGGGGTATACGCACTCTGCAGCTACGATCAAGCAGGTCTTTATATGGAAATCCACTTTGTCAGCTTACTAATGCGTTTCTGATCCAAGCTACCAGGATAGTATTTCTGAGAGGATATCTGTAATGAAAATTTCGTGGCATATAAGTGACTCTTGATCACATAAGCGAATTTTCTATGACATACAGCTTAACCATAACACATCCTGACACTCACAATACTTATTACAAGAAGCACTGCCAAGGCTGATACACATGCTAGTCAAAAGAACGAGTTTCTTCACCCAATCGTTCTGAGCGTTTTGTTGAGCCCTGGTAAACACAGCTTTAAGCTTACCAAAAAAGGAGTTAGATGGTTCGCCGTATGATCAGTTTTCTTTCTGCTATGCACAGCAGTTTTAAGTTTCAGACATCGCTCCAAAACTGGAGGAAGCGTGTTTATTTATATGAACACAGTAGTGCATTTGGGTGTGGAGATGACGAAACTTGTTCTTTTGACTAGCGTGTGGACAAGCTTTCAGATTCCCCAAATTATTCGAATAACACGTACGCATATAATGTAAGAAACGAAGCATAATGAGGCAGATTTTCTAAAGGGATAGCGATAGAATCACACAATCAAAGAAACACAAACACATCAAAAAATTTACTAAGCCGATGGCAACTTAATCATGCAGTAAATGTTATATTAAATTCCGCAGCAGACGGCAAGGACATTCGCTCGAGTTTAGGACATGCAGCCATTTTCCTGAATAATTGAAGTATTTTGGAGTATTGCATATTTTATATTTCCTGTTAGATCGCTATCCCAGGATATATAAAACAAAAAAAGAGAGAGGAGTTTTCTCGCATATACGGAGGAAATATACTCAAGTTTGTCAGAAGAGAGAAAAAGAAACTAGCGTACCATATTGAGTTGACTAAGGAATATTGCTCTGGGGTCTGCTGCCGATTGTCGTCTGTGTTTGTTGACAACGTGGTTCGTCGATGTGCATTCATGCTGGATGTTGTTGTACCTTGTGATCCGGCGCATCGTCGCAGAGTTGGTGGAGTCTGCTTTCTGTATAAAATATATATTTCCCTAGTCATCCACTGTCTGATTTTCTTCTGGAGCCATTTGTTCGGGTGAGGTATACTCGGCGTACTACCGCTCTTCATGAGTTTGCCTTGGAACCGGTACGGTGTCATACGGGCCAGTATTCTCGTTCGTTTTTTCCATTGTGTGGATGTTTCGAATGGTCTTGACGACTCTGTCTTTGCTAGTGAGGGTATTGGCAGCTTTAAACGATCTGTACACATAGCTATTCTGTGGTCTCGGATCTTCTCTTTCTTTTTGTTTCACTTGCTGGGCTGGTTGCGTGGGGATTTGTCAGCCTCAGGGAGTATCTCAGTTCCTACGTCACCGGTCTAGTGTAATTAAATGATAATCATAATATTAATTATAATGTCCTGAATGAGCTGAAGCAGGATTTTATGTCTAAGGTCAATGTGACATCAGTCTAGGAGCTACCAAGTTAAAGATTTCATTTTTGCTAGCACACACAACACGATTTTAACAATAAGCCTACTGTGTTAGTGTCAAGATAGGAGTACGTTGTCCCTTGCAATTAGCTATTGCACACCATAGCATAGAAGGTGCTCGGTGTTGTGACAATGATGCAGTCACGATGAAACGATGGCCCAAGCTTCACCACGTCAGCTGTACAGAGCCGAGAATTCTGGGGATCTCAATTTTTTTATTATATTACAGCAAATCAAATGATGTAAATACGAAAAAAGGTATGTAGCAGGTATCGCTATTCAAATACAGAAATATTGTGGAGCTACTCTCCAATCGCACACACAAATGAACGACCGGATTATTGTAAAGATCCTTCCAAAAAATTTGATATATGTAGCTATCATATAGCATATAGACTAATATATAGACAGACGGACGGATCATCAGAAAACTCTGATCATTTCGTTCCTGGCAATACTCGTACTCGTAGGCGTTGGCACACACTCTTTGTCTCTGTGCTCAGGACAGAAAAGAATCATTCAACAGTATAAGTATCCGTTTATGAAAATGTATTGGCAAAGTCAACTTGACCGTACACTTTAAATGTGATGTCTACATAAACACAGAGATACATTGGTTCATGCTGCTGAAGTACTGAAATATGGTAACTGGTCCTAGAAGAGTGCACAGCTGTTGTCGACCACAGATTGTCAGAGCCATGTCATCAGAGACGAAGGGCTCTTGTGCATAACCTGTGGGAACCGACCATCCCACTTCTTGCAAGCGTCAGCACCCCCGTAAGTAGCATCCTATGCTGAATGCTGATTTAGTAGCCAAGCGTCACAATAATTTACCTGTCTTACAAGCAGGCCCGAAGATCGCCCTACTGAGCCCAGGAGTCCAACACTTTGACCTACATGAACGCAATGAACAACCCTCTTATTTCATCTCATCAGAATGCTGTGCTCATAAGGAACGCAAAATGTCTACAAAATATTGATGCCAAAGAGGCTACCACTGAAGACTGCACAGCATCGTAACTAACAGACATGAGTGGAGGAAACATACAATCTATAAACAGATATGTTGGTAGGTAGCGTATGAGTGGATGTTGAAACCATCAAAAAGCATATCCGGGCCAGGCTAATGTTCTGATGTTGCTAAAAACCCCCCTTCAACAAGTTTTCATGAGAATTGTCATCTTTTTAATTTAAATCACATGAAAACTACAAGGCAACGCAGCATATTTTGTAAAAATTGCAGGCAGATCCTCTTTCGGTAAAATTTTTTAGGTGGACCACACTCGAATTTTTGTTGACATACTGTATATAGGTAAAAGGAGGCATTCTATAACTTTTTCAGGAATAACGTTTTTGTCGGAAATGCTTAGTTTTGAGATATTTGACTTTGAAGCTCCCATTTTTACCATGAGATAAAAACGGCGATATTATAGGCCTGCTTGCGACCCCACAGAAACCTGGCCTAAAAAATCACAAAAAAGGTTTCTAATTACTCGGTGGGAGTGTGGTTACTTTTCTCTGATAGAAAAACAATTGGAACTTCAAAGTCAAATATCTTGAAAACTAAAGGCCAGTGTCATTGATAACCACGATTCGCGACTGACGGTCGCACGTTCAATTATCAAGTTTCAGTCCCAAGCTCTGTCTATCTCTTGAGGAGTTTGAATAAAAAAGCTGGCCAGATGGAAAACAAAAGGAGCTACCACATTATGCCACTTGAGTTAAAAATTAAGCCGAAAGTTCATTTCTTAATCAGTTGAGGATAAATCCGTATCTATTAGAGTTTATTTTCTGCCTTTGGATAGATTCGGAATTGTGCATGCATTACGTCATCGATTGCCATTTAAAATATATAGCCTAAGATTTTTAGATATCGGGAGTGGTGGATTTTTTTTATTATATAAACTGCTCTATTATTCACTAATAGAAAACTTTACTCTGTCGTAGATAAATTAATCATAGCAAAATATCACGCGCGAAAAGATGAGGAATCTAATCACTTGTTGTAGCCATGAGTCAACGATTAACGTTAATATCACTATTTCTTTTCGATTTTTGCAATGAAAGAAGTGCAGAAGTGAGCTGGGGACGAAATACACAATGCACGCAATAAATTATAACAGGATTCGCTTCTGAGCAGCGCGGCCATGCATCCTTCTAACTCGGCAGCTGGAACCACTGTACAGGACAGGGGAGTACTTTCAAACAAGGGGGTTGGCAGGGTCTCCCACAGCAGACGGCTACGCGTCACTAGTACTGGAAGACTCGAGCTACCAGAGTTACGAGAGCAACGGCTAGGCACAGCAGGCAAGGTCCCTAGTATGATCGTTCTTCCAACTGTTTCACTAATAAAATACACCCGAAAACCAGCAGTTTCGCGGTTGTCTCAGTTTTTAAGTCATTACTGTAGGGAGTGGTATATCAATTAAGTGATATTTCATTGTGCTATCTAGTTTATTGGATGGCTTTCCCTAAGAGTGAAGCAGTAGGACCGGGAGCAGTCTGCGACCTAACATCTCTCCAACGCTTCACAATTAGGACCGAGTCACCGAGAGGTTGTCCTTGGGCGGTCGCTGTCGTACTTGTGTCTCAGTGATTGGCTATACTACGTCATTGATACGTCACAAACTTTTTGACGTCAGAAGCAATTATGAAACTACTCCCCTTTTCCTGTACTGTGGTTGCAACCACGCTAAGAGCAGCCGCAGGCAGCGTGGTGTGTGAGACAGTGGTATCAGTGACTGAACACTGATGATTTCGCCACGGGTGGATGGTCACTCTTCAGTCTTAAAGGTAAAGGTCAGTGTCACTTATTAAAGTACCCCCCTTTTCTGTACTGTGGTTGCAACCACACAGAGAGCGGCCGCAGGCAGCGGGGTGTGTTAGACGGTGGCATCAGTGACTGAACACTGATGATTTTGACACGGGCTAATCGTCACTCTTCAGTCTTAAAGGTAAAGTCAACTTAGACCACACCCTCACCTGGGAAACCCACATGCATTGGTTTGAGCTGCGGGTATAGGCCCACCGGCACCAGATGAGTAAGGGTGGTTGCAGTCGACCTCGGGTCACCAAGAACTATAGCGCCAATTTGACGGAAGGAACAAATCACCCCATCCCCTTATCTCTAAGAAAGGGAGTTCCGCCACGGCACCGTGCATTCACATACAACTGCCGAGTCAGCATACCAAGATCTGCAAAGAGCTCGCGTGCCTGGCTAGGCATCGAATGAGCGAACGAAACAAGGTTGTTAGAGCTGAGAACGGAAGCATGCTGCTAAATTGGCATAAAGAGAGCAGCTCAAAAAGAGAGCAAGTTGGAGACCAAGTCCGGCAATGACACTCTCCTCTTAAGGGTGTTTTACACCTCCACTCTTTCGCCCGCAAGTGCCGCCGGCAGTTGCCGGCTCCGCCCAGTTACGCCCATGTGTTGTATTCTAAACTCTTTGGCCCGTGACCGATGCTTTCAGTGTACCTACAACTGTCGTCGGGTGAGTTGCGTCGTGGCGCATTCCAACTGGGAAAGAGACGATTTACTCAAATTGATTGAGCATTATAAAGAGCATCATTGCTTATGGAACCCGAAATTTCCCGAATATAAAAATGGGCAAGCAAGGGATGACGCATACAAATAAATCAATTTAGAACTTCCAAAGCATATAGTAGACGTGATACAAACAAAAATGTTAACGTTCTATCATTCCTACCATTGGTTTGAAACGGAGGCTAGGATTTTCTTTTAGCAATGCAGCACTGTGTGTC
>LQNS02277604.1:97131-107841 GCA_001587735.2 Parhyale hawaiensis | reverse complement strand
TGACGGTCCTTAAAATTTATAGACCTCAACCTAACGGTTCCTCTAACACTTGAATTCCTTTGTGGTCCTTACATCCTGTGTCTCATGAACAGGCTCTGAGATTCTCACAGTTTGGTGTCAAAATATTTTCTAACTTTTGAATGAAGTAGAGCACTACATAGTTAGTGAATTTTCTTAAATGTTATTTTTTTTACCTCTAATATAGGTATATATATTTATATATACCCAAATAAAAAAAGCTACCTAAACATATGAACATATCTATATGCAAGAAGAACTGTTTCATAACAGTTTAATCCCTCACTACAAAGTTGAATTACCCGTTTACAAGTTGCTTCAGGGATTTCTTTAACTTTGGACATTGTAGTGAGAGTATGTGCGACTTCAACGAGGTCTAGAGAGGTAATGATTGCTCCGGCTGTGGTTTGTTTGCATTGCATTTGTTTCGAGACGTTTCGTGAACGTTCTAGAATAACTTTCAAACTAATTTATTCAAATTATACTATTAAATATCATAGATTCGTCATCATATTTATTTCAGTCAAATACTTTTGTCCCTCATTACTTTTACTTGTGTTAAATTTTCTTGTTAAAAGTGCACATTTGACTGTGCTGTTTAAATATTCTATTTTATACTTGTTGTATAATTATCCTAAAGCAATCCCTAATTTTTTTTAAAATACATAAAAAATAGAGTTGTGCAAATGCTTACGTCTAGGCACTGTATAAGCCCTTCTCGATCGATAGCTTTAACAATTGATTTCTCCAAGGCCTTTGATACGGCCTCCCACCACCACCACTTGCTCTCCACGATCACGCCTTCAGGCCTACCTAAAAAGCCCGTTAGATGGATTTCTGCCTACTTACGAGGGCACTGAGCCTCCTGCTTATGGGCGGGCAAAAGGTCGCCATTCCGCCTCATGCTCGCAGAAGTTCCCCAGGGTTCGGTGATCTCACCGTACCTTTTTAACTACTGCGTCAGCAATTTTCTTCAGATTTGTGACGTCACTTCTTCGTACGCAGACGACTTTACCGTCCTATCCCCTGCTACTCCGTCCCGATGACAGCGAGGAACCTGTCAAACCATGCTTCGATAATCGAGGCCTGGGCCGGGGAGAGAGCCTGACTGTCTCTCACTCTAAGACCCATTCCCTATTGTTTACGTCAGACCATCACCAATCCAGGTTGGATCCAGTAATCAAGATGAATGCGTCGGACCTCAACCTAGAGCGCAACCCAAAAATCTTGGGCGTGGTGCTTGACCCACACATTAATTTTGTCGCTACCGCGAATTTATATTCGCAAAACATGCTGCTCCCGCTTGCGGAATCTCTCAGCCCTGACGGGTGCAAGATGGGAACAACAGAAAGAGACCTTATTACTGACCTATCGGGCCCTCGTCAGAAGCGTCATGCTGTACGCAGCTCTGGTTTGGTTTCCTAGTGTCTCAAGAACCGCCGTGAGTAAGCTGCAGACAGTACATATTGGAGTCTTACGCATAGTCACTGGATGCCACCGCAAGGCTCTAGCGCATCACCACCATCTGGAAACCTCACCCCTACCAGTTAGCGACAGTCTGAGGCTGCTGTCAAACAGTATCTTCTTAGTGCATCGCGGGCACATCATCCTGCTCACGGTATACTATCGCGGCTTCTTCCGGCCCTCGCCGTATTCGGCATGCTCTTTAATAAAAGTTTAAGGAAGACATTGCTCCCCTTCTTACAGATGGGATTCCCAGCCCCTTCGAGTAATACAGCACTGCCCTGAGTTCATCACACCCCTCTGCTGTCATAACTGCAGCAACCGCATTTCCACCCAGTAGGGTTCTGGGCCATCATCGTGATGCATCGATGATCCTTCCTGTCTCCTCTGCGGACTGAGTGACAAACTGTTCCTCACCTCTTCTCGCGTTCTAGTCACCCCATTGATCTTTCGGCGAGTATTCTCTGGCTGAACCCGCTTGGGGCTGCCCGTTTCCTCGCTTCTCTTCCACTCTTCGACTTCCTCCCTTTTCCCCAGACCCCTTCCGGAGCCCCCTCTCCAAGTTGCCATTGTGGACCCTGACGATGGCAACGAACAACTGCATAAACACGTTATTCGTGAAAAAGTCTTAAAATGCCTTCTGCCACCTAAATATTTCAACAATAATACTAAATTCGAGGGTAGTTTACTCACCTAGCTCACCTACAAGGGCTCTCAAACGTGGAAATAATTGGTGAGGATGTTATATTTCTGCCCATCGCTTACTGTAAGCTGTCACACTTTTGCATTGCGTGCCCTTTGCGGCAATCCAAACCTAGCTGATGAAAGTTCACATATCAGTTTCGTCTAACAGAATCCAGCGGAATCAGACCAAAGGCTTCCAGTGGAACGCTCAGTTGCCGATCTGAACGTTTCATCCATTTATTTTCACGTATGTGATAAGATTCTAAATCGCTTAAAAATTTACGAGTAACTTTCTCATAACCTCCAACTACAGTGGGTCTTCCATAATACAGCATCATTCCGTGCTTGATACGTTGTTTCAGCATGCCTGCAGCATACCATATCTTGTGTGTTTCCGTGTTGAACATTTGGGCCTTACTGCTGAAATACTCAACGCCATTGATATTCCTTGTTCCACCAGTAACCATAATGTTGGAATCGTACCACAAGCACCCAAAATATCGATGATGAGTAATTGATGAAAATTGGCCCACCATGTGCCACTTACTCTCATCCTGCGGCCTGTCGTTAACCCATATTTCATTCCTGGACAGCCCTGCACCGACTACGTACGCAAAAGAGCCATTTGATACTGAACAATGGCCGTCACCTACAGTAAATGGCAATATGGTAGTATTATACTTCTCTGTAATAGCATCGAAGTTATATATCTTATTTGATTTTACATACCAAATATTGCTAGGGCCTATTGTAACTGCTGTTTGGTAACCCGAGGAAAGAAGAGGTGAGGTTGCTTCCCAATCATCATTCTTCGTGTCATCTTTACTTAGCTTATAGCAGGACCTGGTATAAAACGAACTACTCATAGAACGTTTTCCTCCACATGTGTAAAAATAATTGTTGCTAAGAGCCAGTGTGTTGAAGAATACTGCATACTTCAAGGAGTTGTAAGACTTCCAGTTGAAGTGCTGCACTTGGTTTCGTGCACCAGAGCTTGAGAGTCCTCCAACGATCAGTGCTTTACCTGCAAAAGTTAAACTTGTAAAGATCTTCCCATAATAATATACAATAGTTTTTCCTGTGTGCCTTTACCGTGGGATTAAATCTTTAACACCACACTCAAATTTTATATTTTTCTGTTCACAAATCTCTCATGAACGTTTTCCTCAACACTGCTATCACGAAGAACATGAACTTAGCAAACTTGTGCATATCTGCAGGATGTCCAGCACTTTTGCATGCGAACGAACTTTAACATAAGGTTAGGACCGTTTAAATAAACATTTTTACTAAATAAGGATGTGGTCTAAAAGCTTCGTTGAAGAGTTATTGAAACTTCAAGTTTGAGAAACATTGATATGACATTCATTGATAAGGAGTGACAAGGAATTGAAATGTGTACGTTAGGCAAACAATTTTATTATCAACACAAGAAACAGGAGACCAATCACAAAAGATGTTCAAAATGATGCCCATCTACTTCGATGCAAGCGGTCAAACACCGATGCAATGATTGCCGGACGTGTTCCAATGCTTCAGGAGTTTCACCAATTCTTGCCGATGCTTCAGTAATTCTACCAATGAAGTTTTCTTTGGACTGAACCGGTGTTTCGTACACCAAGTTCATAACATATCCCAATAGGTAGAAATCCAAGGGCGTCGAATCAGAATACCTTGGCGGCTATCCAACGAGGCCTCCACGTTCATTCCAGTGATTTGGATTTTGGGCATATTCAATAACTGCCTAACATCAAGAGCGAAGTGTGGTGGATAAAGATTCTAAGTCCTTGTAACTTTTTAACGAAGCACTTTAGACCACATTTTTATTGAGAGAAAAATGTTTATTAAAACGGTTAACCTTGTGTGCAAGACACCCTGTATATTTATGCCGCTTAATACTACTTGAGATCACATCAAGCCAAGCACAATGAGTTCCGTGCAAGCAAATGTTGTTATTGACCTTAAGAATATACTCTAGTATTTTATAAGAGTTTTCTTCTAGTATATTCTTCGAGCATATAAAAACATTTTACCTTTAGCTGCTCTCTGAGGAGGGCCTGCGCCAAGAACTTGGCATACCCTGACTCGTCATTGTTAGCGTTCTAGTCCATAGAAAGTGGGAAGCAGTGAACTGTCTGTGAGTCTTCACTACGCTGAGGAAGACATTAATCTATTTATAACTTTGAAAGGTTTAAAAAGTTCAGGGCAGCATCCTGTCTTAAATAAAGATATATTACGTCTTTCTCCGTACAGTTAATCCTATCCGTTACTAATTTTTTTCCAGCGGCTTGAGCACCAAGGCGGTACACATATGTACCGCCAACTAAAAATGCTCATTCATCAATATCCGAGTTTTTTTCTTCACAGTTTCAAAAGTCATTTATTCCACTGTTCTTTCGCCTATGTAATTTAAAAAAATAATGCCTAAGAGTAGTTTTACTGTCAATTAAATTCAAATATGAGAAAATATCTCCGGACAGTACAGGGTGAATACTCCGGCAGCACATGTTGAGCAATTTTCATACTTTCACAAGCTGAATGTAAACCGTAATCGCTTCAGTTTTTCATTTCTAGGATTGTTGCTGTCTTTTAGTGATAATATCAAAAGTTCTTTTTGTATAAAAAAACAATTAACGCGGAAATGTTATCATCTAATTTTTTGAAATATTTATATTTATCTACATTTTTGTCTGTGATGTGCAGGTATATTAGAATTTTGTTGAAAGTCATGTTCAATTAGGGAAAGTCACGGAAGTTTGGGCGCTGAATATCACTGGGAGCAGAACTGTGAACGAATAACGTTAGGGCGGTGGAATTTTGTACCGCCTTGGAGCAGATAGGTTTAAAGTTTTCTTGAGAAAACTGCTAATAATAACACGTAACCTACTGGCTCTTAATGACAGCACCCCCTAAAAATGTCTAACAACATATTACTTTCATATAAAGTGCCACTTAGGTCTAAAAACTGTGTAATATTAAATATATACTCTTTGCGTAGTCATATAATATAACGTCTTACAGGTAAACCGTAGTTGCAGCATAATTCAACGCAGAGCTCGGCATCTCCGATTATGGTACGATTTTACGTTTGCAAAATCGATAGTATAATGGCCATCGTCATCGTACTTGCGATGGAGAATGCAATACTATCGCTCCATCGGCATCGGAACGAAAAACCGCCTATTTTCATCGGCGATGATCTACGATGGAATAACCATCGGCGATGGTCATCGTAGGGCGTCACAATCGGTGATGGACCATCGCATTGACACATTTTAAAAATACAAAAATCTCAAACCACAAACATCGAATAAAAGCAGCATCTCGTATAACTTCGGCCTGTGTGCGATTTTTACACCAGTAATACTATTCCTACCAGATAAAGGTGTGAAATGTAAAGCCCAGTTTATTAGGGACTGCTTTTCAAAGTTTAATTATTATTTGCCTAATAGCTAGAATGCTCCAAATCTAATTACCTTTCAAAACTTTAATAGTAGTTGACATTGTTAGATCCGGAGAATGAATTAAAATAAACGATCATTTTTCGAAGAGGTCAGTAATGACATTTAGTATGTTCGTTGAAATATTTAGGCAAAACAAGGCATTCTAAAGCCGCGTCTACACGATCCATCACTTCATCAATCACAAACACAAGAATTGACAAGAAAAAAACAAACACTTCTCTTCCTTGTCCCAACGCCATCAAACAGAAGCCATGAACACTTCAAGGTCACGGTACGCGAATTTAGCATTCCGTTACTATTATTCGATATTATACCCTTACTTTATCGGCCAGATATTTATTTTAGTTGTAGAAGCTGACTGCCGGGTGAAACTTTATTTATACTGGCGAAAAGTATAGCTAAAAATTCACTCACTGGCATCCCCTCTCATGCAGCGCAATGCAGAATATAGAACAATAATTTCTCATTTTTATTAATTAATTTCTTTAATTTATATCGCAATTCACACTGTGTACATCCATTTCTTCCATTTAAATGCAACTCATGCTCCGTTGTAGCTTTTGATAATGAAAAAAGGAATAAACGTAACTTAATGAATATGCTACAGTTATTACTATGTAGAGACCGGATTTTATGCCCTTAAAAATATGTCTTTTACACCTGAAAAAGCTGCCTTTTATGTCTTAAAAATATGGGTTTGATGCCCTTATAATATGCCAGTTATGCCCTAAAAATATGCCTTTATGCCCTAAAAATATGGGTACTATGAACTTTTCAGTTGCTACAATGCCTTTATATGCTTCCTATTTAGGTCACTATGTTCCAAGATATCACATTAGAAAATTTATTCAATATTTTAAGTATCTACGAAGTTGGACAATTGAGAATTTTTTGTTGGATTTCATAGAGTTACTTGTGTAAGCTTCTTTCGTCGTTTTCAATTTTATTGTTGATATTATTGAATAATTCCGTACTTCTCTGAAGGGGCGTGGTCCTTTGTAAGTTCAACCACAAAATGCAAACTAAAAACTAATTAAGAAGGATGTATGAAGTTATCAAGCATTATACTGTGTAGGACTATAATGCGTTTCTATCTATAGCGCCGTCAGTACTTAAGACTCTATTACGTGTGCGATCTCATTGTCGATTTTGTAGGTTTCGAACGCATCGTCGGAACTGCTTATGGGATTGAATTCTGTATCCTGACTACGGAAGATACTTTTGAAGACTCTGATTCTCCAAACCGAGAATCAGATCGCACCTACAATGTTCGGACGTATTTCCACTCGAAGCTTGTTTGCCAGCGTCAATTCACTGCATGAAAAGGCGACACGATATCCTTTAATATCTTCGCTCGTGTCATTTCGTTTGGAGTGTGAATAACGATGAAAAATAATTTACAGTGTTTTCTAGCCTCTAGTTCTTTTATTTTCTGTTAGTGCTTGAAGTTTTATCTTTGGTCCAAGGAATGAGGTTTTATTGAATAGCGCATATAGTCCAAGTTTCATGAAACATCTATAGAAGCTCTTGTTCAATTTGTGCGGCAGATAAATTTGCAAGTCGTCAAGCAGGTGCTTTATTTGGTAGATTTTCCTCAGCTGACGCACTATATCTAATAGATCATTATGTAGAAGCGTTCCAAAGAAATACTCATGCTCGGAGATTTTAGGAGAGGGAGACATTCTGTCCCAGACCCTGCATCGTCATTTGGTATTTTGCAAACGTCTGGACAGAGACAAAGTATAACGCTCCTGTAGCCTCCCGTACCTACTGAACACCGAAGTGGCCAGCGCAGGCTGTTGAGGACGGCCATAAAAAGAAGTGACAGTGGATAGTAGAAGAATAGAGACACGTAAAGAGAAGTCCTACCTAACCGGTAGATCCCTAAAAATAATAATTCGCATAAGGAAATTTTTTATCGGCACAAATAAAGAATGAAAAAAAAATTATGAGAAAAGACCACAATTGATAGTATTGGTTTTAAAAAAGCAGCTAATGATTCGACGATGCAAAAACCAACTTCCACCCACCCCTGTTGGCAATTAAGTCCTGGCTAAATAAAGTAATGCTACAGCTATAATACTTCGAACTTTAAGGAATGAAGCCCAATTACAGCAAAGTTTTAATAATTTATTTGGGGTTGCTACATTCGTATTAGCCAATAACTAATAGTTTCTTCAAATTGTCAGGGGTAAGATTTGAGCGTTTATCAGTTAAAATATTTCGAAGAGCAGAAAAACTGTGTTTAACTTCTAAGGAAGTTGGAGGGGCATACAAAAAAAGCCGTTAATTCTGTCGGACTGTAACGACTCTGGTAGTTTCCGGATTTTCTCTCAAGAATCCCTCGAATCTGACGGAGTTCGTTGCCAGCATCAACTCGACACTTCGAATTGACAATAGCACCAGTAGTTCCATTGGTAGAACTTGAATGACGAAGAACAGAGGCAAGTTCGCTCAATGCCCCATTCATTTTCAACTCACGGGTTTCTAGAATCGCAATACTGTTGATGACACGAGTAAAATGAGCTTTCATATAGGCAAGGTAGTTTTAACTTCATCACTTCCCGTAATTTCCTGCACAATCTGAATGGCTACAGCTTCGTTGAGGGTCCATAAGAGATACCACTTGATTGAAGTCCTCGTAGTGGTCTGCATAATAGAGAGCAGCAGATATCTAAGTTCCCCAACGAGTCAGAATTGGCTGAGGAGGAAGCGCCAGGTTCTGCTTGAGCTCTTTCAAAAGTATAGTCCGCGCAGGAGCCTCCAGGAAAATTTCTTCCCATTCCAAATACGACGATTCACTGTCGGAAGAAGACGCCTGCCTGACTCGCCGGAAATCCTGTGAGTTCACTGGCCAAACAACTTGCATGAATCATATTAGGATACAGAACCCTGCCTTCTTCATGTACGGAGTTGCATCCGTTGCAAAGAGCAGGGTAGTCGTACAAGATTTCATTGGGCCATGCTAATTCCCCGCTAACAAACGACGTAGGATCAACGTGGTGAGCTGTGGCTCGACGTGCTATGCACGTTGATTTGTAGACTCCAGATGACGTAGTTAGTACGTCATATCACAGCGTGCTAATAACGTGCTGGGCACGTCCTTAGCACCTTGCGCTGGGTGGTTCCTTAGTACGTTGTAATACGACGTGCTAACAACGTCATCTGTTCTGAATTGACATTGTCAAGTAGCTATGGAAGTTGTCATAACGTTGTCAGCACGCTGCACCAGGTCTCAAGCGACCTGATATCTACGTAGAATCAATGTCAAATTGTTAGCTGGGTTGTATCGAAGAATTGATGAGTCGGTCAATCGTAGTGCCGTTTGCATGCTCAACGACTGCCGAGGTTAAAAGAAAAAACTTCCCTGGCTACGTCTACTTAGGACTCCAACAATTACCATAGGTTGGCAATAGCACGCCCTTGATATCTGTGGTTTCGTCGATGGATACCCAGATTTTCTTCGCTTTGATGGCTTCACGGATTGCCTTAATGACATTTTCATAAGAAGACTCGATGTAACTGTTCAACCTATATTCTTTTTTCCCACAGCCGGTGCACTATTTATGGAAAACAAAACATTAACGATTGGGTACTCTTCTACAATTAGGTGTATGCACATATTCCTTACCTGAAATAAAAGTCGACGAAAACTTAAATTAAAATTTAACGTTTCGGGAATTTTTTCCCACCAGTCACCCTCCGTGCCGTTCGGTTCTACAGTGTCGTTCGCTCCGATAGAGATCATAAAATGAGAAAGCTAAAGCTTTTGCCTCAAAAGCAATAAACTAATTATGTGATGTGGACCGTGCCCGCCTGGCTATAAATTCGACCGTGTGACTAACGGGAGCAGTGACCACAGCGTAGCTCGCTTAATAGGGGAAGCGTAGACTTCAGTCATGGGGGCAATGAAAAGGGTCGCAATAAAACACAGTTCAAGCCAGTGTTTCAAAATTCAACTGATGATTTGGATAAAGATTGTGAGCCACAAGAAACTCGTGGTTTAAGTGAGTGTACCTTGTGTCTGATATCAAAGCAGAGTAAAATGATGCAGTGTGTGCTGTATGAAGAGAAAAACTTTCATGCGTCTTGTCTTGGTCTGAACCAGAACGGAAGGTACAATGCGCCAGTGTGCCCGTTTGGACATGGGTGCTCAGTTAATGAAAAATCCACTGAGAAGTAAAACTGGATTTGTACCTGGTGTAGAGAACCTACTTACAAATACTACATCGAAAATTGCATGCACAAAATGTGAATACTTCTATTGTGCTGCTTGTGCGAAGTTACCTCAAGGCATGATCGACATGTTTAACAGATTTCCCGAAAGCTTCAATTCCAATTGTGACAGATGCTTACAAGTTCCAACGCAAAGACAAAAATGTATAGCATCTGATACAAAGAAACCAGAGGGCGAAAGCCCGAAAACTGCAGGAGAAGAACCACTGCAGAAATATGCGGAAACCGGCGATCATGACGTGGAAACAAACATTTATGAAATAGCACGGAACTTTATGAAGAAAAGTACTAACTCTGGAGAGGACTGGACACTCAGAAACGAAAAGAAACTCAGAATCTGCTAGTACTATGCCAAAAACCAGTGTAAATATTGAATTTCAGGCAAAGGGTGCAAATTTTTCCACCTAAAGAGGCCCTAGGTTCATGAAATACGGCAGGCAAGGTTGCAGCCGCAAGAGAGAATGCGATCTCTTCCATCCATGGTTGTGTCAAGAATCATTCGGAAATGGCACGTGTTTTGATACCACGTGTCCTGAAATACATCTGAAAGGAACCATTCGAGCGGCTCTTTCTGACCACCATAGGCAGACCCACACTGAACGAGGGGAAAATTCGGGGAAACTGTGGCAAAACTCAAATCCCTCAGAAACTAACAAGTACATGGAAAATAACCACCGGTATAATGTGGAAAGAGATATTACCGCGAAAAACCGTGATGTGAGCGTGTACAATCAAGATGTGAGGAGAGATTTGCAAAATATGCAAAAAATTTTACAGACACTGTACGAAAAGATCTCGTCCATGGAGACCTATATGGAAAAAGTGCAGCATGGAGGGCCAAGAG
>LQNS02277604.1:65660-76685 GCA_001587735.2 Parhyale hawaiensis | reverse complement strand
ACATTACTGACAACTCCTATAAATTTCATAAAAATCCGTTCATAACTTTTTGAGTTATAGCGTAACAAACATAAAATCAAACACAGCAACAAACATACTAATGAACAAACCGATCTGCATCAAAATTAATTGATTTATATCTTCAAACATTAATAACAATTCCTGTAAGTTTCATAAAGATTTACTCAAAACTTTTTCAGTAACATATATAAAATCAAACACAGCAACAAACAAACAAACGGATAGACAGATCTTCACCAAAAATTAATCATCTGTTCTTCCTCACATATCTAACAATCTCTGTAAATTTCATCAAAATCCGTCCATAATTTTTTGAATTATCTTGGTGATAGACAGTATTTATTTTGAAGAAAAAGAAAATACAAAACAACCCCTTCCGCATGTCCTTAACACATCTCGGGGAAGTGTGTGGAGCATCATCCGACTTAGCTACCTTCAGCCTAGGGAAATCTCAGTTTTTCAACTGGGCCCCAGGTTGTGGTATGAGAGCGTGCATCTACAATCATCTGACTGACTTAGCTGTCTTCAACACTTAGGAAATCTTGGTTTTTAGGTCGAGCCCTAGGTTGTGACATTTTCTGTCAATATGTAAGCAGTAGATAGGGTGGTCCCCCTCAGAGTAGTATGTCTTTTATACGTAAACTTAATGCGCACCCAGTTTACGTATACCCAAAGACAACTTCTCGTCAGGAACCACTTGGTTAGGTTTAACGATTCCATCAAAGACCTTTAAGCAACATTTAAGCTAGTCAGCCTCAGGATTCGAACCCGGCTCCTAAGATCAAGGGGTTAAGTCTCTGCACTTCAGACACCAGGCACCAGTAGCAGCTAGTGTTCAAAGTATATTTATAGAGCACTATGCGTATCAACTATGTGAACAAGAGCATCACTCTTCTCAGTCATCACTCTTGGAGTACGGACTAGCTGACAACAGCTGTCCAGCAGTTGAAAGCTTTGCTGATAAGCAGAGAATTAGTCTATAGTATATCAAAGCTGAAATCACTATTATATAGGTGAACGAAAGCATATTTACTATTAAATACTGCGTATTTATAGATCTGGAAGCCATAGAGAATGAAACACTCAACGTCAAGCTGGAAGCTCCGCCTCTTTCGATGGCGTAATTAATTAGTCGGAGGGTTGCTAGCTGCTGCTGGCAAGATTGCACAGTGTTCTTAAACAATATTTACTACCTTATACTTGTAAAATATCCATTATATATGGCTGGTACTTCTTTGTCCCGTTCTCAAGCAAGAAAAAATTCATACAAAAACGCTGGAAAACTATGAAATATGCTAAAAATATTTATATTATATGATATTCTAGTGCTATGTGCTCAGAGTCACTGATAAAAAGACAGTCAGCCGACCGAGGATCGAACCTGGACCATGAGATACAGGGAGTCAAAACTCTAGCTTTGAGCTGCCAAGCATTTATGAGACCCTCATTTCTGGAAGCGTTTATAAACAGGATAAGCACTGTATTTAACAGAGCTGGTAGATTGCATACACTTTTAATCTAAAATTACAGGTAAAAAATGAAAATTGTTCGCCGAGGCTAATAGTAGTAAAACAAATTACGTGCTAGAGAATAATTATGAGCCGAAGCGAGTATCAATTGTGTTTGAAAGCAAATGTAATTCAATACTCCTGTCCAATTTTATTAGGCGTTTAACCTAATAGAAGAGGCTCGATTATAGGTATAAATGAAAATTGCTCGCATCGGCTCGTAAATGTTTTCGAGCCCGTAATTTGTTTTACTACTGATATTGCTATCAATATTGCTACCTTTGCCGTTACTCTACCTCAGGTAACTGCTGAAATATTCACTAGATTATCCATCAATTATTAAGTATGAAATAGTTCCCTTCTTTACACAAAACTGTGCTGTGGTAGCAATGCTATGATTGCATCCATAATAACCCGACAAAATACCACAGTAGTACATACCGTGCAGTCTAAAAGTAAGGTTTGTCTTGGAGGTGCAACAATACTGTACGATAGCTTCATAGCTCTCACGCCGTTGGAACGTCCCATTGTACGACTCACCATGTTCCACTTCATTGGACTAGATGTACCTCGCAAAATGAAAGCAATTATGTCTGACGTGTTCGCTACTTACTGACGAGCGATGCCACCGAGCGATAACTTATGGGAGCTATGCATTCGGACAAACGCACCTTCGTGATATTTTTTGGTTAAAATTGGACAAGGACGATAAGATTTACAAGGTTAACGCACGGAAAGGGGCCAAGCTTTCATCATTTCATTTGGGCCTCCAGAGTGTCCTAGCTTCCTGAAGGATGAAATTTTGAAAAGCCGTTGGTTAAAAGGCTTGTAAAAGAGCAGATGAATTCAACCGCCAAATACTCTTATGTGTTAGAAGCGCTTATAGAGTCATGTTTATCGTGTTTAAAATGCAAAAAATAAATGAGTTTTATCGAAAGTAATATGAATTTTTGAGAATGGAATCATATGAGTGAAAAGCTCTATGTTTTCGATTTATTTTCGTCTTCAGCCAACGATCTGCTATCCTCTATAATTTCAAAGCGCTGAAAGAAAAATTGACTCAGAGGCGAATGATTAAACTCCGAGATGACGACGAGCGAAGGAAGCTGCCACGTCCAAAATGCATCAAGCTTTATATATTTACGTACAGTGTTTTTCTATGCAAATTAGTGAAACATAATTATGAACTAGTTACTACATATAGTATAAATAAACTGTCAGAGCCATACTGGTATTCATTCTTACACTCTTCGCAAAACTCCTCTTCTTACAGCAAAACATGTCAAGAGCCGCTTAACATTTGCTAAAGACCACATGGATAAAGGAAATGAGTTTTGGGAAGGGGTTATATGGTCTGGCGAAACTAAAATAAACTTTGGCCGAAACGAAGCTCGGCATGTATGGAGGAAACGTGGTACTGCCTATGACCTCAATAACACCATCGCCATCGTGAAGCATGGAGGGGGCAGCATCATGGTGTGGGGTTGCTTCGCTGCCCATGGTGTTGGGGATCTTCATATCATTGATGACAAGATGAAGAGTTTCATGTACAGGGAGATATTAGAGAAGATGCTTCCAATTTCCAAAAATTCTACGGACGGTGCAGGTGGACCTTCCAACAAGACAACGACCCCAAGCATACTGCGAATTTAACGAAAGAATGGTTTCAAAAGAAGAAAATGAATGTTCTTCCATGGTTTAGCCAATCACCGGACCTCAATCCAATAGAAAATTTGTGTCGTCTTTTTAAATCTGGTATCCACAAACGGTGTCCCAAAAACCTTACTAAATTAAAGGTTATCTGCATGGAAGAATTGAAAAAATACCATCAAGTGAATGTGAAAAGTTAATTTCCAGCTATAACAATCGTCTCCATGCTGTTATTGCTAATAAAGGTCACTCCACCAAGAACTAATGTCATAATTTTTTTTTGGTCAAATACTTTTGTCCCTCATTACTTTTGCTTGTGTTAAATTTTACTGTTATAAGTGCATAATTCACTGTTCTCTTTAAATGTTCTATCATGTATATATGTAATATAAACTTCCTGTGTTAACTATTCTAAAGCAGTACCTAAATTTTTTAAAATACATAAAAAATAGAGTTGTGCAAATACTTATGTCTTGGCACTGTTTATATATATATATATATATTGACACAACCAAGGACGCCATGTCCGTCTGTAACCCCACACTTCGGGTTCGGAGAGAGTGCGGTGAGGAGGCAGACAGTGGTGACACTGTGGTGGTGACAGTGGTGACACTGTGCCTAATCACTTTTTGCTCCCATGTTTATTTTAATGCTGGTCAATACGGGCCTTGGAATGGTGTACGAAACATTGCAGCTTCTGCCTCGAAATCTGTAGATATCACTTGACAAAAGTGTCGTGGGACATTTATTTCGGAATTGGAAGTAGGATCCTATGGTAAATGTTTCTGTGCGTGAAAAACTGGAGTTTATATGTGGGGGAGGCTTCAGAGAGGAACGTTTTTTTATGTGTTTACCATATTAACAACGATTTTGCTGTTATCTATAGTGTGCCTACAGATTTCATTACAGCATCTGTAACGCTTCGTGCCTAGGTAGCACTAGTAGAGCAGGATTACCACTCACAAAAGACGCACATTCGGCTTACTACAATCTATAATAGTGTCTACCAGATCAAAATATATTGACCTGAAAGCCTTCCTCTCCGAAGCTCATGCAAAAACACGTTCACCATAGGATCCTATTTTAAATTCAAAGACAAGCCTCCCACACCTCTTCTGTCCGGTGTTTTCTACGGATCCCTATGCAGAAGTTGCAATGTCTCACATGTGGGCAGCATTTGTCAGCATTACAAAGTTTGCATTGCCCAACATTTAGGGATATCCAGCAGAACAGGTTTACCACGTGCAAATCCTACATATTAAGCTCCTAATCTTCATGGAGTACAAACCAGTCATCCATTTAGCAGGAAGGACTTCTCCATTATCGCTTTCCCAATCCCACAGAACTCACAACTTTAGAACTACTCTACAACCATAAAACTAAACCCAGCCTCAGTATAATGACTACAGCTTTACCTCTAATTAGATTCCAGAACTGATGTTTTTCTTCCAGCTCTACATCCCTTCGACCCTTTGTCGACCAATCCTATGGTTTCCAATAAGCCGACTGTGCAAGCAAGCATCGACATTATGGGCCCATCGAACGCGCTCCGGCCATTATCCTTTAATACTTCCTGCAGACAACACGTCTGTTCCTAGTATAGTGATAAATTACTATTTCTAAAATTGCAAATCCTATTTCTATGTTCTGATGATGGGAGAGGAATCCCGAAACGTCAATATATATTGTTCTTGTCGACATTATTGTAGACTTTTTAAAATTATTCCTGGCGTAGTATTTGGCTCACCATTTTCATGTAGAATAAAAAACCATCCCTTCAGTAAGAAGGACTTCTGGATCATTAACTTTTCTAACCCGACAGAACTCATTATTTTGAATCCCCCTGCATCCATGAAACAAAAAAAAAAAAAAATCAATTGAACGACCTCGGCTGTACTGCTGCTCACTATTCATAGCTAATCTTAATCATCTGAGTGTACAGGTATTGACATTGGAGCCTCCGAGCAACTTCAGTCATTTGAGTTTTAAACTTTGTACCGATACAACAATAGACTTAACCTACTTACTATATAAATAAGAACTGTTTTAAAAGCAAGATTATCCTTCCAACGCTCTGATGATGAGTAAATTTCCCGAATCGTCAAGTTAATAGAATTTGGTAGATCCAAATGTTCATTTTAGAAAAAGTAATTGGTTTCATTACATACATATGTCTCTAAAATCATTCAATTTATTGCCATAAAAGTTAATTCAGATTCTTACTTGTGTCATAGTTGACGCAGATATATCCTTTCTTGCTGTGTGATTCTGGATAACAAGAGTAGGCGCCAACACCACATGCAGCAGTCACGTTGGTACATGGTGCAATACAGTGGAAGCCAGCCTTGCTGTCATCGTCAATNTGGCTTAAGGACCTGGTTCAATGATTGGCTTTGATAAGATTTTCTTCCAAGTTCCGGTGTAACATGTCCGGCGCAAATGCAACGTTCCTTTGCATTGCATTTGCGCGGGTCTCAACCCTTTACTAGACATTATTTCAAGAAATACCCTTAAATCATATGTTCTTGTTTAGAATTATCGGAACATCTTGTGTTTTCTTGTGAACTCGTCATTTGTACAAAATTTCCATGTCCTTGCCCAGTATATTGAAAGATCTAAAATATGTGTTTTATTTGAACCTTCTCGCAGGCTGGAGAATCCAATCGCCAAGCATTTTATTCTAGGTAGGGTGGAGAGTGGCTCACCGCTTGGGGACATTTCGTATCTTGCCATGTTTCCTTTCTATAGCATCTCATATTCACAATCCTGTCACATGCTATTTTCAGTGAATGATCAACTGGATCGTTCGTAATTAAACGTTCAGTTCAGTAGGTGTTCTTTATTTATTATTTATTTATTCATCCATTTTGATCAATGTTAATTAATTAATTATGTATATATATATATATATATATACATTTATAACCACGTCTATATATATATATATATATAGATGCACAGTTAAAACATTGCCACCCCGTAACATTCCTAGGTAGCACTGAATAACATTGCAAAGCCCGTATTGACCAACATTAAGGTGTATCTAGTAGAACACGATTACCACTCACAAAAACCGCACTCGGCTCACCAAAATGTATAACAGTGTCGACAAGATAAAAAAATATTGACCTGAAAACTTTCCTCTCCGAAGCTCACGCGAAAACATGTTCACCATAGGATCCTATTTTAAATTCAAAGACAAACCTCCCACGCCTCTTCTGTCTTGTGTTGTCTATGGGTTCCGATGCAGAGGCTGCAATGTCTCGTATGTGGGCAGAATTTGACAGCATTACAAATCCCGCATTGCGTAACATTTAGGTATATCTAGCAGAACAGGTTTGCCACTAGCAACACCTACACATACAGCTTCCCGTCTTTATGCAGTACAAACCAATCATCCTTTTAGCAGGAAGGACTTCTCCATTATAGCCTTTTATATATTTTAGCCTCTTATATTATAGTCTTACTTGTGTCATAGTTGACGCAGATATATCCTTTCTTGCTGTGTGATTCTGGATAACAAGAGTAGGCGCCAACACCACATGCAGCAGTCACGTTGGTACATGGTGCAATACAGTGGAAGCCAGCCTTGCTGTCATCGTCAATACACAGTTGGGTAGCAGCGCAATCGCTCGTGTATCCGCATCCTCGCCTTCTACACGAGTAACCGTTTTCGTTCGAAGCGTCTTCACATATTTCGTGTGGCAGACAAGCGCTATTGTATCCACAGCCTTTAGGCAAGACGCACGCTTTTCCCAAGGTTATTTCACAATACTGACGCGCGTAGAGTTCAAAGTATTCGTACATCAAAGTGCCATTTAGCCTTTTGCTTGTTTTGTTGCCAATTGTTACCGTACTGAACCAGGGCTCTCTGAAGAGAAAAGATATTGGTTTCACTTTGTAGTGAATTGCAACGGGGCTAAGTTTAGCTTGCATTGCCCATTCATTGGGATCGGTAACAGGGGGCGCTCCAAGTGAAATAACCTTCTCAGAATTTAGATCTAATTTAGAGAAAACGCTATTGTTTATGTCAGACGTAGAACATCCATTGGATGATACGCTAGCTGAGGATGAAGCCGATCCGGAAAATAAGAAGTTGGAAACGGCCGAATTGAATTCGTTGGAAACGCATTTGTTACGGCTGAACTGTTCGTTTTCGTCTTTTGATTTGCTTGCAAAGAATTTTTCGAAAATGAACAGGGATCCAAAATCAGTAGCTGTTTGATAGTGCGTACCGAATATAGTTACGAATCTTCGGAAAACAAAAGCACTCTCTTCAGAAAGTGGATTTTTTGCAGCTTCATTTAATCTTCCCAGGTGGTCCAAGAAATTTTCTGTGAATACAGGCTTCACCGCAGAACTCATAGATAATTTATTAGTGAGACACTTAGTGCTTTTCTGAATAACTTCGCCTTCAGAGTTTCTGAAAAACTCTTTGATTTTTCCTTCTTCTTCCGATTCTGTGTTAGCATAGCCCACTGAGGCTTCAGCATCCACAGACCAGGCAGAAACGCTAACGCTCGCATCTACGTCTAACGAGCGCGTGCTTTCTTTGTGGTATGACTGGTAATTTCCTACTCGTTGAGTGTTGGCTTCGGCATTGCTGGTTCCGCTACACCGCAGCTCTTCTCGAGGTATGTCCACAAAGTCATTCAGTGCCACATCAGTTGAGGTAGCGTAATACACGGGCTCAAAAATTTGTTTCATGATGCCAGGATCGGTGGCGGCAAGTGGGTTTGATCTGACAGGGTCAATGCCAGATGCAGCCTTGATGAGGAGATTTTGAATGACTTCGTCCTCAATGTAGCAGGGAGTCTGGCGCCTGGATGTGCATACTGCTGGCCAAACTACTGCTAGCACAATGATTAGCTTCAGGGTCGCCTTCAACGGTGTCATCCTGCAAAGAGGAACAGCCTTTTACAACCTCCGATGCGCTAGTAAACCTTCTTCTTACTAATGCCAATATTGCTAGAGTACGGATAACTTTGAATATACTATACAGATTTCATTTTCTGAAATAAATGGAATAAGCTGCAATAATACCAAACAAAGAATGTAATTATTTTTATGAAACATGCAGTGATAGTAGTCATTCAAGGAAACCTCCCGTACGTGGAGAAAGAATTGATATCAGTTAATCTAATTATTTATTTGGCCAAAAATAACGTTTTCTTTTGTTCTCAGTCTTTCATTATGTTATTAATCACTATGAGACTCTGAATGACAGTTTTTAATTTGCAAAGTAAAATCTTTGAGTTAAAGAGCGTATTTTTACAAAAAAATCATAAAATACGCTCATTGCTGTTGACAAACACTAGTCAGTTTCTATACAACACAAAATCATTTATTTCTCCAGCAGGTGAAGGTATTCATTTACATTTATTTCTCCAGCAGGTGAAGGTATTCTTGTTCTTAATGCTAGTACAACTGGTGCAATAGTATGTGTACATAAATTGAAATATAAACTGCAATCAGACAATGCTTTTGAAGATGCATATCGCAGGACATCGAAATTCCTAGACAGGAGACAGCCAAATCAATCGGTCTAGAGCAGGGGTTCCTAACCGGGGGGGGGGGGGCGCTCGCACCCCCTGGGGGGTGAAATGAGCTTTCAAGGGGTGCGAAACCTTAGATTACCTCCATGTCATTCAAAAACAAACTTGAATTTGTGGAGCAAATTGATAAAATAGTACTTCTTTTCTGTATCGTAAAAGTTACTACTACTTTTGTAGGGGCGCGAGCACGCAACAAAAGTTCTTCAGGGCGTACCAAGCATTGATAAAGCAAGGAACCATTGTTCTAGAGCAAGTGATTAGCAAGAGATTGTTAAGCTGATGCTATTATTAAGCATTATAGATGAAGTTACAATTCACGGAAACCTAGAATATAACGCCTTATTGCTAAAGTAAAGGTAAAGTCAACTTAGACCACACCCTCACCTGGGAAACCCACATGCACTGGTTTGTGCTGCGGGTATAGGCCCACTGGCCCCAAATGAGTAAGTGTAGTAGCAGTCGCTCTCGGGCCAAGAACTATGGCGCCAATTTGACGGAAGGAACAAATGACCCGAGACCCCCACCCCCTCATCTCTGAGGGAAGCAGTTCTGGCACAGCGCTGTGCATGAACACACAACTGCCGAGTCAGCACACCAATATCTGCAAAGAGCTCGAGTGTCTGGCGGAGTATCGAACCAGCGAGCGATACATGGTGTTAGAGCTGAGAGCGTTGGATGGGGACTTTCGTGGGCCAAACGCAGGCACTCACCGTCTGGAGTGGCTCCGCGGGTCGCTGTGGCGCTCCTTTTCTCTCTCCTACTTTCTTCTCCCACTATTCTTTCAAGCTATCTCGTGTTTTTTCCTTCACGGACAGGTCCTTTCTGCCGACGACCTGCCCGCTCTTGTCTAGGCAGCTCCTTCTTTACCTGTTTCTCCCTTCCGCTGTCCCTTTTCTCCCCCTATCCCTCCTGCTAAGTGGTGACATCCACCCTAACCCCGGCCCCGCCTATCCCTGCTCAGTCTGGTCGCAGAACGTCACCCGCCGGGGTGGTCTTTCCTGTGTTCTGCCTGCGCGTGCTGGGTCCACATGCCCTGCTCTGGCCTTTTCAGACCCGCCAGCTACCACCCAGATTGGAGGTGCCCCATTTGTGCACCTCAGCCCCCCCAGCCCCCATCACCCCCTCCCGCCTCTCCCCTCACTCCCCATCCCCCTAATGCCCCTCCGTTCATCGTTATGCAATTCAACTGCAACGGACTCCTACATTGCAGATCCGAACTCTCCGCCTTCCTCCATAGCAGTAACATAGCCATCGTAGCCCTCCAAGAGACCAAACTCACTCTCAGCTCTTCCCTACCCGCTTTCCCCGGCTACACTCCAGTCAGGAAAGATCGTCCTGCCGCCAACGGCGGCGGCGGTCTCCTGTTTCTAGTTAAACAGGACATCCCCTACCTGCAGGCTAACACTAACCACCTCTTCCCCAACGACCTCACAGTACAACACTTAGGTGTCACCGTCACCCTAGGCTCCTCTTCCCTCACTCTAATCAACATATACGTTCCTTCTGCCACATCTTGCCCCCCGGGATACAGGCTCGACTCCTCCGCCCTATTTGCTGACTTCTCGGCTGACACCCTCATTATGGGTGACTTTAACGCCCACAACACTGACTGGTATTCTGTAACCCAGGATGCGCGGGCCGCCGCGCGGGGTGAGGAGATTGGTGCCGCCATCAACAGTGGACCCTACTGTTTCCTCGCCCACCAGGGTCCCTCGGGACGGTCCGGGCTCCTCTCCGGACCTGACCGTTATCTCAGCTCATCTTGCACTCTACTACTCCTGGTCTACCACTACCACCCTCTCATCTGATCATCTACCCATCTTGATCACAGCCGAGTCCAGTGCTTCGACCCCCTCCGATCGCAGACGCACCTTCGTTAACTTTAGAAAAGCTGATTGGGAGGAGTTCACTCGCGAGTGCGAGGAACTTATTACCTCCCTCCCACTCCCCTCCTCCTGTAGCGGCGGACTGAGGGCCGTCAATCGGGCCCTCTTAACAGCTGCTAAGCACCACATCCAGGCCGGTCATCGCAAGGAATATATCCCTCGACTCACTCCGGACGCCAGAGACGCCATCTCCCGTCGCGATCACCTTCGCTCCATGTTTCCCCACGACCCCTCCCTTCCTCAGCTACAACAAGAAGTGGATCGCCTCATCTGCGGTGCGGCCCAAGAGGCCTGGAAACAAACGATCCAAGACTGCGACCCCAAGAGCAACCACAGTAAATTCTGGTCTCTGCTCCGCTCACTATCAGGCAAGCAGCCCTCTGTCCCTCGCAATCAGCCCATATC
>LQNS02277604.1:8904-23033 GCA_001587735.2 Parhyale hawaiensis | reverse complement strand
GGGCCAGTGCAAGGAGACCTTGCTTCTCACATACAGGGCATTTGTCCGACCTCTCATCACCTACGCGGCTCCAGTTTGGTATCCTGGGGCTCACCAGTCCGCGGTTCGCAAGCTGCAGACGGTTCAAAACGCCGCTCTCACCACCGCGACCGGTTGTCTCCGCATGGCCTCCGTGGACCATCTCCACGCTGAGTCCAAGATGCTGAGGATCGATCAATCCCTCAACCTCCAGTGCCGTCAATACCTCATCTCCGCCCTTCGTCCCGAACACCCAGTCCACTCTGTTGTCACCGAGCAGGCCGGCCCCCGTCTCATCCGCCACAACTTAGCAACCAAATTCCAACCTGACATCAACCACCTACTTACTGATAACAGCATACCTTCCCCAGAGTACCGCTCAGCGATTTCCTCCCTCCACCGATCTGCCGTGCGAGCCTCACTAAAGCGCCTACCCGTTAACAGGGTTTTGGGCTTTGCCCCGCCGGAGATTTCGCCCGACGAAGCGGTCCTCTCCCGAGCGGCCCGTTCCACTCTATCACAGTTGCGCTCATGTTTCTGCTCTGCCTGATGTCATACCGCCATAGGATCGGACTGGCGGATTCCGACTCCTGCCCCGAGTGCCACCGCGCCCCCCATACCCTAAACCACCTGTTTGAGTGTCCCACCCACCCTACCGCCCTCCTTCCTACCTCTCTATGGGACAGCCCTTTATCTGAGACTGACTTCTTCTGTTCCCTACCTTCCTTCTCATACCTTCCGCCACACGCCCGACCCCCTCCGGAGCCGCCCCCTACGTAACTACAACAACAACAGAGCTGAGAACGGAAGCATGCATCTACCGTGGCAGCACTATAGAAGTTTCTACAGAGCTCTATAGCATAGGACACACACATACATACAGTATGTTAATGGTATGCAAGTGGCACTTGTTGAAAAAAACTATAGAAGCTTCCACAGAACTATAGCATAGGGCACACACATACATATGTTAATGGTATGCAAGTGGCACTTGTTGAAAAAAGTAAACAATGAGAACATCCTTCCAGACCAGGCATGGTCATAAAGTACCTATAACTCCTTATAACTACAACGCAAGGTGCCGTTCAATACTATTTTATATGAATCATGAGAGATAGCCAAAGGCGTGCCTTTACATAATCATAGATACACTTCCTGGCGGGATAAACCATAAAGTGATTAGTGAACAGCTATTTACTTGCATGTAAGCATATAGGATACATTTTTTGGAGACTAAAAGAAATAACTATACTATTTATATTCTATGCATTACTTTATGAGCGGTGCAGGAGTATTCTTGAACCAAGTTAGAGAATTAGTTAATGCATCGTTACGTTCATTCAAAAACTATAAGAAGAAACACCGAGTATTCCTTCAGATATCGGCATTGTCCAAGTCTCAACTTCAGAATAAATAAAAGAGCCAAAGCGAATCTTAGAATAATATTTGAATAAAATGCATATAAATGAACGTTTCGGGCCTAAGTACTGCCCATCATCAGCACGAAAAGCTGTAAGAATACATAAAGAATTAAATGAAAGGAAAATACACAAATCGTCAAAAGTCTAAAAAGAAACAGTTACAGCAGTTAAAAATCTAAATGAAATATCTAAAAAATACTAAAATTAGGTAATTAGTTGCAATGGGTATGAACTCTGGGAATCGTTTAACTCTGGTTTTGATTTTGTAGTATGCAATGAATGACTCCAAAATTTTAAGGTTGATAAAACTGTTTGCACTGTCTGTTATCTTAAAACTGTCTTCCTTGACTACACTACTGCATTGTGCTGTATAGTCCCTACAGCTAGACTGAACAGGATGCGTTAAAATATTGCCAGTTTTCGGACGCCTTCCCATGTGATCATTCGCTCGAACACTCAAGGCACGGCCAGTGCAGCCCATGTACCTAGACGTACAGCGTACGCAACTGAACTCATAAACAATAGACGAGCGCAGACCACATGGGAGCTTCTCCTTGAACGGGAAAAACTTTCTAATTTTAAAACTGTTGGTCAAATAAAACGAAAATCAATGTGCATTTATTTGGAAGTTGAAAAACTGCATTAATTCGTTTTTCAATTTCTTTGATTGCTGACTGAAGTAGGGGAATTAAATGTAAAAAGGTTTCTTTAGCACATGCATGACAAGCTGGTTACTATATTTCTTATCTAAGAACTTCCTAAAATAAGAATTGATTCAAGGAAGGAGAAACCCATTTGACCTAAAAAATGTTTTCAAAAATTCTAACTCTAAATGGAAGGCAAGATAAGATGAA
Organism: Parhyale hawaiensis; assembly: GCA_001587735.2. Taxonomy (NCBI): domain Eukaryota; kingdom Metazoa; phylum Arthropoda; class Malacostraca; order Amphipoda; family Hyalidae; genus Parhyale; species Parhyale hawaiensis. The sequence continues at coordinate 20,740 of LQNS02277604.1, read as the reverse complement.
GTGACATTAAATGCCCTATGAATAAGGGTCTTGATACTATTTACCTAAAATTTCTTCAGAGAAAAACTAGAAAAGCTGGTTCCTAATCCTGTGAATGAATCCTTGTGAAAAACGGAAGTGGAAAATTTATTGTTGAAAATGGATACATTTATATCTAGAAATGACATCGACCTATTAACTTCATGCTCCATTATAAGCTTAATGTTACTGTGCTGCTGGTTAAGATACTGAAGAAACAAAGATGCATGGGTGTGGTGCTTAAAAAGGATATATGTATCATCAGTATAACGCGGAGCATGAAGATAATAGGTCGATGCCATTTCTCGATATAAAAATATCCATTTCCAACAATAAATTTTCCACTTCCCGTTTTTCGCAAGGATTCATTCACAGGATTAGGAACCAGCTTTTTTAGTTTTTCTATGTACAAAGTTAAGGTAAGTGGTGTCAAACCGTTACTTATAGGGCATTTAATGTCAGTTCATCTTATCTTGCCTTCCATTTAGAGTTAGAATTTTTGAAAACATTGTTTAGGTCAAATTGGTTTTCCTTTCCTTTAATCAATTCTTGTATTAGGAGGTTCTTAGATAAGAAATATAGTAACCAGTTTGTCATGCATATTCCAAAGAAACCTTTTTACATTAAATTCCCTTACTTCGGTCACCAATCAGAGAAATTGAAAAAACGAATTAATGCCGTTTTTTGCTTTCAAATAGATGCACGTTGATTTTCGTTTTATATTGACCAACAGTTTTAAAATTAGCAATTTTTTCCCGTTCAAGGGGAAGCTCCCATTGTGGTCTGCACTTGTCTATTCTTTATGCATTCAATTGCGTACGCTGTACGTCTAGGTACATAGGCTGCACTGGCGTGCCTTGAGTGTGCGAGCGCATGATCACGTGGAAAGGAGTCCGAGAACTGGCAATATTTTAACGCATCCTGTTCAGTCTAGCATTAGGGACCATACAGCACTGTGCGACAGTGTAGTCAAGGAAGACAGTTTTAAGATAATAAGCAGTGCAAACAGTTTTATCAACCTTAGAATTTTAGAATCATTGCATATTACGAAATCAAATCTAGAGTTAAACGATTCCCAGAGTTCATACCCATTGCAAATCATTACTTAATATTAGTATTTTTTTAGCTTTTTCATTTAGATTTTTAGCGGCTGTAACTGTTTTTGTTTAGACTTTAGACGATTTGTGTATTCTCCTTTCATTTAATTCTTTGTGTATTCTTACAGTTTTTCATGCTGATGATGGGCAGTACTTAGGCCCGAAACGTTCATTTATATGCATTTTATTCAAATATTATTCTAAGATTCGCTTTCTCTCTTTTATTTATTCTGAAGTAACACTGAGTATCACAGTGCATAACCTACATTCTATGCAATTTTGCATATGATGGTATAAGAGAATTCTGAAAACTGGAGAGAGGCGTATCAATTACCTTGGGTTCTAGAGAACCCTCAGTTTTGAGTTGACCAGGAGTATTAAGCATGTTTGATTCCCCGACAGAAAGAAAGCTCTTTTCCGTTCCACCTGGGTTGAGATAGCCATGGCGGTACCGTACGGCTGCTACGGCATAACCTACGGTGCATAGCACAAGGCTGGACACAATNCGTGCTTTAATTGAGTGTGCGAGCGAATGATCACATGGGAAGGCGTCCGAAAACTAGCAATATTTTAACGCATCCTGTTCAGTCTAGCTGTAGGGACCACACAGCACAGTGCAGTAGTGTAGTCAAGGAAGACAGTTTTAAGATAACAGGCAGTGCAAACAGTTTTATCAACCTTAGAATTTTGGAGTCATTCATTGTATACTACAAAATCAAAACCAGAGTTAAACGATTCCCAGAGTTCATACCCACTGCAACTAATTGCCTAATTTTAGCATTTTTTAGATCTTTCATTTAGATTTTTAGCGGCTGTAACTGTTTCTGTTTAGACTTTACACGATTTGTGTATTTTCCTTTCATTTAATTCTTTGTGTATTCTTACAGATTTTCGTGCTGATGATGGGCAATACTTAGGCCCGAAACGTTCATTTATATGCATTTTATGCAAATATGATTTTAAGATTCACTTTCTCGCTTTTATTTATTCTGATGTAACACTGAGTATCACAGTGCATAACCTACATTCTATGCAATTTTGGATATGATGGTATAAGAGAATTCTGAAAACTGGAGAGAGGCGTATCAATTATCTTGGGTTCTAGAGAACCCTCAGTTTGGAGTTGATCAGGAGTATATAGCATGTTTGATTCCCCGACAGAAAGAAAGCTCATTTCCGTTCCACCTGGGTTGAGATAGCCATGGCGGTACCGTACGGCATGACCGACGGTGCATAGCACAAGGCTGGACACAATCGCAAACTGGAACGTCTCACGTACGGCGTAAAACCTTCAATCGCGGCGGAGGGGGGGGGACAAACATCAATGCCGTCACTTTCGATAGTCAGCTTACTCTCGAGTTTCGGCATTTTTCACATCTAGGTTGACCCACCTGAGTCTGTGCAAGAATTTATGAACGCTGCTCAGCTCCTTTTCCTTCTCATCGGGTGGACAAACAATTATGTATACACATGTGCAGGGTGTTTTGTTGATTGTGCGGAAAGATTTCAAACATGGGTAAAAAAAACTCAAAATAAATCGATTTATATGTATGATAAAATTCCTAAAACTCTTTAGTTTTCTAGTTATAACGACATAAAGCAATTTTAATTTCAGCGGGACACTGCGTGCGCGCCACTGTTAGCAAGTACTTATTTTGATAGTTCAGCCCGTTTCCGACCCCACCAAAGCAGTTTACATTATTTTTACTATAAAAACTGCAAGTACTTCAGGGTTAGGAAAAGTATCTGCAGCATTCAACGTAATCACACTAGTGTCTACTGTATGGCGGACACTATGTTGTCAGAGTTTACATCCGTGTCGTTTCTCAAAAATGCAAAGGTTACTGTCACCAGATTTTAGACCTCGTGTACAATTTTGAGAGTGGTTCATGCAGCAGCGAACAAGGGATCCCAACTTCTCCAAGCTGATTCAGTTCACGGATGAAGCGTATTTTACTTGCGAGGGTGTTTTCAACGGTGCTAGGACGATTGCCACTGGGGCAATTGCCACGCGGCCAATTGCCAGTGGGATAACTGCCCACGTGGTAACATTGCCAGTGAAAATATTGCCAGTGGGAACATTGCCCACCTTTAGGCAAGCGTTTAAAGTAAAACTCTGTGTTTTAGCTATCAAATTTAATTATTTTTAATAGCTGTGTAAGAAATGTTCAAGATAAAATTCCATTGCAACTAAAATTAAGTATCCTCTTTTACACATCTTTTTCTTTCTACTTGTTGCAGATTTGTTACAATTTTTACTGCCTTAACCGGTGGTACAAAATTGTGTATTGGGACTGTTCTCAAAGAAAAGTAAGATATGCCAAGCACGATTGCACACGAAGGCAATACTGGAAAGATCCTGAAATTGTAAAGTAAGATAATGAGCACTGCCACGCTGCTACTGAAGATGTAATCGAAGCTAAGATTGCTACAGCAACGTTAACAGCCAGCGATGCAACGTCTCATCAATCAAGTCATGCATTGATATCGCAAATGTTAAGCACCTTGGATGCATCTACGCTCTCTTAATTACCTACCGTAAGTAGTTTAAGCAGAAATGAAAGAAAATGGAGGAAGAAGATTGCAAGTTTCCCACCTGTTCCAATAACCAGAACCGGTTACGTCTTACATCAAAAATTTACTGTTTTAACGGGTGGAGAACAGTTTCTGCAATATTATTGCAGCTGCAAGTGGATTGGACGACCTGAAAACATATATGAACTGGGCTGTTGATAGCAGAGTCAAAGTGTCACCAGAAATGTTTTATAAGATTCTCACTATTCATGTTCAAGACAACAGTCCCAGCATTCTTAGAGCATTTGCCCTTTTACCTAACAAAACGGAGGTAACATACACATCAATCTATGAAAAAATCAAAGACCTAATCTGCAGCGACCCTGAAAGCATTACGCTTGACTTTGAGGCAACCTCCATAAAAACTCTGAAATACGTTTTCGCTAATACTATTTTAAATGGCTGTCTGAGAATGAAAATATACCATCGGAATTTATCACATACTTTCATAAAATGTCATATCTGAAGTCTACTGCATATATGTATAATTTTTTACAACCCTTTTGTTTTTTTTTGTTCGTGTATACTATTTAGAAAAACAAATAAATACAAATAAACTGTATCGTGGACACGTATAAAGATGTCAGTGATATAATGCAACGATATATTATTGATTTTTAGTAGGAAATTACTTTTTAGTTTAAGTGCAATATGTATTCTATTATCTGTATGCGATATTGGTGCGACAAATGAAAGTATCAAGTTTCCATAGCTACCATTTTTCTATGATCTAAACACGCTATTTAATGATAAATATCCCAGTGGCAATGTTCCCACTGGCAATATTCCCAGTGGCAATGTTCCCATGTGGGCAGTTATCCTACTGGCAATTGGCCGCGTGGCAATTCCCCAGTGGCAATGTTCCCACTGGTAATATTCCCAGCGGCAATGTTCCCACGTGGGCAGTTATCCCACTGGCAATTGGCCGCTTGGCAGTTTCCCAGTGGCAATGTTCCGTGCACGGTTTTTAACATTCATAAAAATCATCATTGGGCTGAAGCTTAATAATCCTAAAGTCATTCGCTCAAAATTAATTATCATCAATATCTAATCAGTTTCAACGCATGGGCAGGAATGTGATCGGAAAANTTCTACTCATGGTTTAAATTTGTCGACACAAAAAACACCCTGTGTATATGTATACTTAAATCCTAAACAAAAAGGCAGGCTTATATCTACATGAGCGCTTGCGTACGCTGTATGTTACCGTACTTACTCGTGCGTATTATCTCACTAAGATATTCTACTTTTAAAGTTGAAGGTTTCTCAAAACGTGTAAATTATGTTTGATGTGTAAGTTTTGATCAAATTCACAGAAGCGTGTATTGTTCACGTGGCTGAAAAAAGAAATCTACGGAGTTCACTCTTCATATTACTCCATTGCTGGTACTCAGGGGCAGATCCAGCCCTGATTCTTGCAGAGAGGCGGCAAATGTTGCATCAAATGATGCTAGAAAGTAGCGGTCTCCTAACCGGCCAAGCTAGGCATATTGCTATTGTTTACTCTATGTATCTTTATTTGCATACAGATTCTTATGTATAAACACTATGTAATTCAAATAGTAAGTTATTAAATATTAGAACAGGCTGCTATTCCGCCACCAAAAGCAAAAAAGTTTTTCACTGGACCGGTATTTATGTTTTTTTTTTGTTCAAAATATTTGTTTCGACCTCTTCTAGCTACGTACCCGAATACCTTAGCCCTAAAAGATTACCTATTCAACCGTGCTAATATATAAAAATAGGGGGCAAAAATGCATGTCAGACATTTCATCTTCACCTATGACAAAAATCTACAAATTTTCATCGAAATATTTTGTTACCGCGCTTCTTGAAACGCGCAGTGAATAAAAAGAACGATCAACATTTAAGAATTATCGGCGTGAGCCTCACTTCTGTCTCCGTGCGATGAACTTGTGTGCAGTACTTTTTTCTATTAAAACAAGGGATTTATTTTTTCCATATAGTGAATGTGCCATTGGCTTAGTTACTTATTTGGACAGTGGTGATGTGCCAGACCCAGTGTGACCTCCTCTTTTTGATCCTGTCAACTTTGGTTCATTATTCCCTTTCTTTATAAGTCATACGGTCCCCCTTTGCGGAGTTTGAAAGTATAATTATAGCAAATTAAGTTGTCTTTCCTTTCGTACTAAAATGACGCTAAATTCTCGTGGCTTAGGGATCTACTAGCTTATGCAAAACTGACAGTTAGGCCCTTGGGATTTCTTGGTTTTGTGTCCGCTTTGCTTAATTCTTGATTTTTAGGCTACTACTAAAGTTCCACGTTTCTTTCAGCATATTACGTGTCCCTTCCCTTTGCTCTCTTGGCTCTTGAAACGCCATAGTTGACTACGGAGGCTTGAGCAACTTATACAATAATGTGGCTGATTTAAGTAATAAAACTCGTGCCTAATATACGGCTGTAGCGTAGCGCAAGGCCGATAGGGGACCTGCGCTAGGGCCGCACCCCAACGGCACCATAGTGTTGGTTAGGCTCAGGGGACGACCTTTCCTTACCCATACATGCCTCCGCGCTTCCTTTGTGGTGTCTATATTCTGCCGTACCTGCATAGGATTTTCTGTGTTGAACGCCTAACCAATCCTTCCTATTTTTCAAACTAAATTTATTTAGAAAAAACATTCAGGTGTACACGTATCTAATAATTTCTGTACTGTATTTCAGAACAACACTAAAAAATTGTAACCAATGTTAACCTGTATGATAAGATCAACAATTTACGTTCGTTTCATAAACCTGTTGATCAACAAATGTGGCAATTTTAACTTATTGTTCAGTATAAAACCTGAGCCCCAAGCATTGCCCATACGGGGCAAGTACAGTTTGAGGCCTACAATGTGACCGCAACGGCGATTACATGTTTTATTTTCTCCAACTACAGCAAAGAGCACCATTGTTTCTCACAACATGTCCCCATTTTTCTGCCAGGCAGTTCCGTCACTAGTATTTGAAGGGGCTGCTTAGCCCAAGAGTGTGTTCGTGGCTTATTTGGCTGTGCTGGGAAAATACATTTATTTTATTTATGTATGGATGGAACTTGTAAAATCAAAGCATATTATTTTTTATTGTTTAACTCGTTTTTTATTGCTGGTTTGTGTTAATGCAAGTACGCACTGTATTTAATATACACATAATTCCATTAAAAATACTCAAGATCATTTTGGCTTGAGTTTAGAATAGGGGGCTTAAGGAGGTGGAAAAGTGCATTTACCCTGAACAGTCTTTAAAATATCGTTTTCCCATCTATTTCTCCTCAACTATTGAGCCGATTGCACGATTTTCAGCTTGAAACGTTCGTGTTGATTTCTAGTTGTTTGCACCATCACCTTAACCCTGCATAATTGCTTTAACCTTGCTATGGCTAAAAATGCTTGTTGCCTAAACTATTTTCGTCTTATAAGGCAATAAAAAAATTTAAATTGCTGTATGTGTGCCTTCCCTGGGAAAAAATGATATCTATCTCCCCAAAAAGTTTAACCCTTATACTATTGTAGCTAAAAAAATTACTGGACCGATTTTAATGATTTATATGTAGAAAATTGGAAGGCTACAATGTCTAGTACATTAACCCCGTTGGTATAATCTAAGGCGTTATTGCACTTCTCGTATTGGCCCTCCAATTACATTTTTCACATCCAGCTGCACGCATTATCAGCTCTACCCAAAAATTCCCCATAAGCTCGCTCTTGTTGAAAATATGAATCAAATATGAATCCCACGATTAAACCCCTTTTCGATATCAGAATAATGGAGAATATTCTGACATAGAATAGAAGGGTTGTTTTTAAAGTAGGCAAGCAGCGTTTCGAAATTCCGGTGTGGCGACGCTGCGGCCGGCATTCTGCGCGTGCAGGCTGTTTACTTACCGGGTGGGGAATACGTTTTGCTACTATGAACATTTACGTTTATCACATTAGAGAAAATCAGAATTCAAAAATTCTCCAAGCCAACCAATTCCAGAATGACCCTTCTCCTATTTGCCATGTCCCACTCGACGTGACAACCCCTAACTGGAGCCCCTGCCTAAAGACGCTTCAAAAATGAAGTAACCGAGGCACGCAGCTGAAAGCGATTGTCTTCAGCAATGAAAATCATCAACACAAAAAGTTACTTCACAAAAGTAATGGCTCTGATGCTTGTAGGAACCCAACAACGCTTTCAAAACTTCATGTAAGCTTTTAACATGATAGAGCTTCACACGAAACACCGAAAGGTGGTGCTTCAGTAATTTGCCCTCCTTACTGATGAAGTTTTTTATGGCCCTCATGTTCGACCTACCTCATACCAATGGAGTATTCACTATAGTCCAGGCTCTAGTGGAGTGACTGTGTACATTTCTCTTGCAAAGCTCTACCATGTATTTTTATATTCCGTCTGATGAGGACACTGAAAAACAAGTTGAGTAGAACTTTCGCACATGGTACATTTTTGAGATGGGCATGGGGTCTAAAATAATCAGTTGAGGACCTACTGTTCTGAAACTTGCTCATTATACGCATTCTCTAAAAAGAAATATTTTGTTCCCACAACGTTTTTATTTAAGCCTTAGTTTTCTAGATAATGAGGTTTATATATAAATGTACATATATTTTGGAAATTTCTGACGGGTGCCAGGGTGGCACCCGTCAGATGCTCAAAGTGGGCTCCCTATGCTGCTACTTTCAGCAAAAATTGTATATATACCCAACTTAATGGTCGCGCTATGTTTCTACTTCACTATGATCATTAGGAAACGGATTTGAGTAGAGAAAACCGGCAGAAAAAGGCTTCTCCTGAGATGATTTTCTTAAGTATAAAAAAGTTTTCCTGTATGTTAGTTACACGGTCGACTCGTTTTTCTCACTTAGGGCGCTTTACAAAGAAAGAAAAAAAAGAAAAAAAAATGATTATGTCAAAAATATCTAGACATTAATAACTAAAGGTAATTAGTATCTCTGTGTATTTTACCTCGTGGCCATACATGCTACCTTGTTCTTGCGAGAACATACCGATCAACGATAAGAAAAGTTCTCTGGTAAATGTTTGATTAGCAGTGAACATAGTGGTCCACCAAGTGTACCAATATAATTTTCGTATTCAAATTGTCATTCTTCCGTATTCGAGCTGTACGGACATTGAATCCATCACGCGGATCCATACTTGGCTGTGCAGCTACCTGTTTTAAAATTAGATGAGTTCCAGTTACATGTACACAACCATTGTTTATGATCCAAAAAGGGTCGTGGCGCTCCACAATTTCGACGTTTGGGAACACTTACCTTACTTCTTCCTGTACGATGCGCCTCCACTTCCAACCGATGCAGCGATGGCGAGAGAGCAGCAGGGAGCTTAGCTATTGCAAGGAAGATACCCAGTCGTTGTTTTATATAGGCATTTTTGTTACTACATACTTCACCGTGCGTAGATTAGGGGTTTATGGCTTTATTGCCTTCTACTTACTCGCAGCATGAAGAACAAGTGATTTCTGTTTTAATAATACACTGCGTTTCTTCTGCAGTCAGTGTGAGAGATGCAATGCAATAAACTTCTGCTATAACTTCTTAGCTATTTTCCACAAATTTGAACTTTGGTACGATGCACAGCGTTCAACCTCGTCCACACTGTCGTCTTAACGTGCGAAAATTGTCTGCCTGATTTTGGAGAACGCAGAGAAAATTGCAACACAACGTTCACACGCTTTTTCGTTTCCTGCGAATGCAACGTCCGACTACTTCAGATGTTGAAAATTTCGTTGCTGACTCGCTTTTAGCCCGGAAAAGAGTAGTTTTTTGACACTATTTGGAACTTATTCTACTTGTGGGATAAACGAAATGATAAATAAAAAGGAATAGTGAATGTAAAGGCAATTCCTTTACGCCCTTTAGCTCTACTGTATAGGCCTGTTCACACTATAGCCTTTTCAACAGGTTGTTTTAGCTAATCGAACGCATTGATTAAATAATAGAAAAGTGCACAGCTTTCCGAGCCTGTCACACTTCACATGTACCTTGTGCCTACCTTGAGTAGGTTGTGGCCGGGTCTTCGGAAGAAGTCCAGGTGACGTTGTTCACGTCACCCCACATGTGTGGAGTCACTCTGCTGGGTGTCGTCTGTGGTGCTGCAGTTAGCGACCAAAAAGAGAGCCAGCAGCGAATTATCTCCACAGTGCACGGAGCCGCTGACCGCTGGTCTATCTGGTACTCTTCTTAAATGAGAATCTAGCAAATTTTTTAACGCTACAATTTTGATATCGATGGCATTTCGAATATGCCAAGTCATTTTGTCAAACAATCTTACTCCCCGTAGAGCGAAGCTATTAGAACATTTTGTGGCTACGGCTTTTCCACCATCTCTGCTTCGGATGGGTATATCACGAGTCCTTCCAGTTTTTTTTGAGTGTCTGGCGACAATCCGCTCACTCACATTCACAGTGATACGTTCCAGAATTTTCCAAACATATATGATTGTGAATCGCTCGAATCTTCGTTATACTGAATACAAGTGAAGACAGCTACGTCGTTTGTGAAAATCGTACTCCTGCATGCCTCGAATTCTGGCCGTGAACGATCGTTTTATAGCTTCAAGTTGTTCTAGCTTTTTTTATTGTACTCGGCATCCAAACTGGAGAACAGTATTCTATTCTCGGAAGAATTAATTGTTTCCATAGTGTGAGCATTACATCCCCTTGGCGTGACGAGAAAATTCGTCAAACCCATCCACTCCATCTTTTTCCCACAGCGATAGCTCTAGCAATATGTTCTTCGAACGAAGCATCGTCTTGCATTCTCACTCCGAGGTCTCTTAAAACTGTCTTTCTCTCACTTGCAGGCACATTGCTGGTGGTATAATGGGTGGATTCAAAGATTGTTTGATTTTTCCGTATCATAGTAGTTCGAATTTTGTTTCATTAAAGGTCACATTATTTTTTACCGACTATTGGAAGATACTTTTCAAATCTCTCTGCACAGACAGCTCGTCTTCTATATTTTGCACAGCAGCTAGAAATCGTGTATCGTCTGAAGATGACGAAGGGACCGCATAGTTGCATCCGTACCCCATTTGATTGATCATGATGAGAATGGGAACAGGCCCAAGCACGGTGCCTTGTGGTTCTCCACTGAGTACCGGTTGTCTGGATGACAATTTGTTGTTGATAATTACACTTTGGGTTCTATTTGACAGGAATGATTCAAGTCACCGAAGACATTTTTCACGGATACCCATGCGGGAAGGTTTCAACACTAGGATTCCGTGGTCAATAATGTCACAGCCTTGTCAAAATCTAAGTAGATTACGTCCACATTTTTCCTTCGCACAATGTCTCTACGATGGAATCATAATGCTCCAACAATTGTGAAGTAGTGTAATGTTTATGTCGAAAACCAAGTTGTTTTGATGTGAGTAGGTCATTACTCTCTAGATGGTGCACTAGGTGTTTACGGAACTCCCTTTCAAACATTTTCACCACGTGGCTCGTTAATGAGACAGGTGTGTAGTTAGCTGGATCTGTACTATATCCGGCTTTGGGGATTGTGGTAATGATTGCGTGTTTATAGGTGATTGGTATAACATCATCGTCCAATGATATGCTCCAAATGAGGTAGAGCGGGTGCGAAATGCTTGGCTTGCACATTTTGAGGATTTTTGCAGAAACATCATCTGGTCCTGAAGCACTGTTTCCACCAATATCATCGATGGCTAATTCAATGCTTAGTTGTGTGAATTCAAAATCCATTAGATAGTTATCAGTTGCTTCTAATACTTGAACATCAGGGTTACTGGTACTTTTGCTAAAAACTTTCTGGTATTGACGGCTCAGTATTTCACTTATCTCTTGAACGTTATCAGTCGTTTATCCATTTTCGTCTAATAATGGTACTATTTCTGTTTTCAGAGACGCATAATTTGATGCATAAGAGAAGAAGTACTTACTGTTTTCTTTTATCTTCTTCAGGGCTTGCTGTTCCTTTTCCTGTTTCTCTTCATCATGAGATTTTGCAAGTTTGTGATCAATCTCTTCCAGTTTTCGCCGGCATTCAGTTTGTCGCTGTAATACACACGATGACTTTTGGCATTTGATCAATTTTGCTCTTTTCTTTAATAAGCTTTTGCGGAATTTATGGTGGCGATTTATAGGAAATACTAGTGG
>LQNS02277603.1:10332734-10347565 GCA_001587735.2 Parhyale hawaiensis | reverse complement strand
GTCTGGTTTTGGGAAAGCTAATACGGTGGCGAGACGCCACTGTCGCGGGTAGTGGTGTGATGTCCAAATTTTGTTGAATATTGTTAAGAGTGCTCGAACTGCTGTATGGTGCATGCGTTCCAACATCTTATAGTGAATACCATCAGGACCGGGACTTGTGTTTTTGCACTGTGTGAGGGCGTTACAAACTTCCAGTGCGGTAATTGCGTCGTTGTAAGGCGCGAGGTAGATGCAGTGAAGTGAAAGCCGGAGAACCTTACAATTCTTGGTTCTTCAGAGTAGATGGCGGAGAAGTGACATGGAGACCGAAGATTTCACGTACTGTTGTTTCCAAAAAAGGTGACGCGACGAGATGCAGAGCAATCGCAGGTGAATGAGGAACCACTCCGTGCGGTAGCTACTTTTCGTTTCTGCTGGAACATACAGTTGTTTCGAAAAGTGACGCAACGAGAAGCTGGTCGATTGCGGGTGGGTGAGGAACCACAACGTGCGGTACTTTTCGTTTTTTTTCGCTTCTGTCGGTACTTTTCGTTTCTGCTGGAACATACAGTTGTTTCGATAAGAAGTGATGCGACGAGAAGCTGGGCGGTTGCGGGCGGCTGAGGAACCACCCAGTGCGGTACTTTTCGTTTATTTACGTTTTTTTCCTTCTATCGGTTCTTTTCGTTTCTGGAAATTTTCGGGTGGAAAACTTTGATTTCTGAGAAACGACGAAAGGCTAAGATGTTCGACCCAGTAAATGGGCATACAGATGAGAGTAGGCTAACTTGAGCACAGGAGAAGACGCGTTGCGCTGGAGGAGATGGTGCCTCTGCGGAGATCCAAGACGATCTGATGAACATCGGCTCCTGGCCGCCTTTTATAGAGTAGCACCTCCCAGAGGGATCGAGGGGGAGTGATGACGTCACAGAACCGAAAAGAAACGAGAAGTACCGCAGAGTACCGAACGGAAGGGAACTGCAGATAATATTGTGAGGGAAGGAGGGCTGCTCACATCCAATTGTTTCCTGCCCTTTTCGTCTGCCCCTCTGCTTTGTTTCCTTACAATTTGATCCATCAGTACTTTCTAGGTTCTTTCCGATGGGCCTCCGATTGTGTTAAATGAAGTGAAATAAAGGAAAAATAACATCATAGTATGCTTTTTCATCCCTATATTACGAGAATCGTTGGTTGCAAACCTATTAATGAACGCGTTTTTGCTACGAATGTAAGCGTTTTCGCTGCAAATTTATGAGACATATCCATATCCTAGGTACGATGAAAAGCTTAATACAGCACTTCATGATTAAAATGAGACCATAATACAATGTCACTACTCAAAATTCCGACCTAAGCCCGATGGAGAACTGGTCTCACTGTAGATGGTGTAAAAAATATCAGCCCGGGAATAAGACTTCGCTTAATAACCGGGAAGAACACTGACACTAGATCACTGCAGAGCAGCAGCTACCGGAATTTGGTGACATCACGTGGGTGTAGATGTGCCGAAATTATACTAGCACGGGCCTGTAACGCTTTGCATAAGATCGTTCAAGATCAAGCTATGAAAATTTTCATCGATTTGTTCAGTTTAGCTTTGCATTTCTGGAGTTCTCTGATTTTGTCATCAATAAAAAGCTACAACACGATTTTTTACGTAACTATCGTAGCTTATTACTAGTAAATTCGTTTGAAAATTTACAAAGCATAAGTACATAAACGAAGCTATATATAGGTACTTCGTGCATCGACAAAATCGATGCACAAAATTGTTTAAACTAAGAAGGTTATTTAATTTTCCAAGAACTAAAATTGTGAGTTTGCATGAGACCTAAAAAGGAAATGACTGCAGTGCGCAACGAGGGTCCCTATAAGCGTCGGTCTTGGAAAATTAAATATTCTTATTGCTGTTCATCATTTGTCGGCTAAGAAGGTTAACATCATGTTAGTTCTCTAATTTTGCCCACGACTGCAGGCATTTCGTCGGAGTAGAATAATGCTAGTAAATGCCTCATAAAATGCCCATACCACTTACCGTTCACTGGCATTTCACCAATCTGGGTAGAATAATACCGCTCATGATCTTATAAGATTCCCCCAACACTTACCGTTCATAGGCATCTCGTCAATCTGTGTAGAATAATACTGCTCAATGTCTCGCAAGATTCTGATGTCGTCGCTCTTCACAAAGTTGATGGCCACACCCTTCCGGCCAAACCGACCCGACCGACCGATGCGGTGGATGTAGAGCTCACGGTTATTGGGCAGGTCGTAATTGATGACCAGGGAGACCTGTGTGCCAGAAATTCTAAGAATATATCTGTCATCAGCGCATCTTTAATAAAGCATTAACAATATTTCACTATTTACATTACTTGTTCGAAGACTCTCACAACGCACTGTGACATTGGTACTATCATGCAACACCAGACCAGCAAATACCTAATGAAGATTTCCTGGCACAACAAAGCACTCATACAAAGGTATACATAGAGAAAAGGGAGGGCTTAGCAGAACTTAGAACTTAGCTGCGGCTCCGATGACGTCACACCGCCAATTCAGGATAGTAGCGCGAGATAAGAATGAACAACCTTCACTGCCATATGTTTTGTTCCAGCAATTTGTGTCGCGCCCACACACACAACACTGAGTAATGGTTGTCGTTAAGGGCGAGTTTTTTCTTCACGCTGATCCTATGCATTGTTGATGTGACGTCATTGCAGTCACAGGCTCGCCACAAAATTTAGTTTATGTGTGTCCTCCCGTTGGTCTTTGCTTCCAGCATGTCACAATCCAAACAGCAGCACAAAGCAACAGGAGACCCATGCACGCGACAAGACTCAAAGGTACAATACAATACGCTCGTAATGAACACAAAGCACCAATAAGAAACGGTAGACCATCAAATAGCCCAGAGAATATTGCCATGCGCAGCACAATAATATATGTATACTCAGTCCATCAAACGGCACAACGGGTTTTCCAGCAACTGCAGAGTATATCGCCTGGTAAAGGTAAAAGTAAAGTCAACTCCGACTGCACCCTCTACTGGGAATTCACACGCACTGGTTTGTGCGGCAGGCAGACATAGGCCAACTGGCCACAGAGCAGTAAGTGGAGCAGCAGTCGACGACGGGTCGAAGTGAACTATGACGCCAAAAAGGGAAGTTCAACGACCCGCCACCTCTCTACCCTAAAGTGAGCACCCCAAAATAGCTATGCACACCAAACAAATTTGCAGATTCAGCACGCCGAGAGCTATACGACAGACCACGCCAGGCATGGAGATCGTTCTCGGGACCCTCAGCACAACAGCGCATCCCACAACGTCCGCTGCTACCGTGGGTATTGGTACAAAATGAGAAGGTAACAGCAGAACTTGATACACGCTCCAGGAACACTACGACATAGCTAACAAGAAAAAATGTGTCTCACAGCACGAAAGGCATTCGTAAGTAAAAGCGGACCACAAGCACTCACCTGCTGGACATCAATGCCTCGCGCCCACACGTCTGTGGTGATGAGCACTCGGTACTGGCCAGACCGAAACTCTTTCATAATGGCATCTCGTTCCTTCTGGGGCATGTCACCATGCATGGACGACACTGTGAAGTTCGCTTCTCTCATTTTCTCTGTGAGCCAGTCCACCTGAGGCAAACCACATCGATAATATATAGTAAAGAGCTCAAGCATATTCAGCACGGGACCACTCTTGTTATTATTGTTACTGAATTGAGAAGCTTATAGCCGCGTCTACACAATAAAACTTCTCAAACTTTGAGTTTTTTCTTGGTTCCCAAACACAAACACACTAGGCGAGCAGTTTCCAGTTACAGTTTGAATGCACGAACTCGACGTTCAAGGAAACTCAAAGTATGATGGAAATTGTGAGTTTATGTGTGAATAACATATTAATATGTCGCTATATAAAACTTTTTTTAAGTGAATGCGTGTAGCGAATCCATCAGCGAAAGGAGACAATTTCTGGAGAACAAGAAGCTAGTGGCGCAACTATTGGTTGCCATTGTGTAAATGTAACACGCTCTGACTCTTTTTCGTCGACAATAATTTCGCTACCTTCAAAAGCTACGACAAAGTCAAACTAGATTTAAAATTAACAAATGCATTTGCAATGAAGCGAACCACATTAGAAAATTCGTTAAGGAATCAAATAATTAAGAGTTTACGACTGCTAATGAATGATTATGAGCTCTACTTTTTTGCATGGTAGGTACTTAGAGCTGTGCGATAACGCTTTTGTTTGATGCTTCGTGTAAATGTAATACAATATTTCGCCTAGTAGCTCACAACAATGATTGTGGAAATAACTGTGCATGTATATGGCTATACGGAAATAGCGGGACAATACCAATATAATAATGTATATACTCTGAGCCTTAGGTCGCGGGATGTGACCCGGCGCCAGAGCGTAGAGCCCAACATCGCTCAACCGATCCAATTATTGGGTCGTGAAATCCTCTCGAAAATGTATATGGCTATTTTTCGCAATGAATTTGCGCGAGTCGTGTATCATCTACAATCCAGCGTCACTCTAGCCGTCTGACGAACGAATTCTGCAGCCTACCGGTAAACGAAGCTGTATGATGGTGCGCTTAATAAAAAAAAAATCACGGATCCAGCTTACAGTAGCACATGCATTAACTACCTATATGTGCGAGCATTAAGGTTAACTCTGCCGCAGTTTGAGTAACACCATCACAAGAATCATAACTGCAACGAAAAGATCATGTCAGATAGACCGAGCCAACGGTGCACCCCAATAACTTCCCGTGATGTTTAAACTTCCCTCTGCCGAAGAACAAAAAGGAAACTAAAATATTACCTTGCGCTTTGTATTACAGAAGATGACAGCCTGTGTGATGGTGAGAGTGTCGTACAGGTCACACAGCGTGTCAAACTTCCACTCTTCTCGCTCTACAGCCACGAAGAACTGCTTGATGCCTTCCAGGGTCAATTCATCACTGAGGATAGCATAATAAATAAATTAGTTTTATCGAGTAGTTTGAGCCTTCGTTTCCACTATAAAGGCGACCTCAAAGAGGAAGAATGAAGGGACATGAAGTATGCCGATAGAAATGTCAATCAAATGCAAGAGGGCGTTGCCATACTTGATCACGGGCAAGGGAATAGTAAGTCGGGAAAGATTAGATTATTGAGTAGTTTACGCCTCCATCTCCACAACCAAGGTGATCTAAGAGAGGAAGAAATAAGGGACATATAGCATGAGGCTAAAAAAGAGGCCTATGCACGAAGCTGTTCCCGCACAGGATCAACGCGCATGTGGGCAGCAAGTCGGGTAAGGAGAGGAAGAACAGTAGAAAATATTATTAGGGCTACTAAGAGTATGAAATTGGAAGGAAGCAAAGTGGGCACGAAAGACAGATGTTCCGAAGGCCTGGCTAAATTCTAAGCTTACGTAACCTGAACAAACCAACTGGGGTCGCTGCCCCATTACATAGAATAGGCGAACTTATACTAACCTTACCCTATGACCGACGGTACGGCCCATCCTAAGCCCCTGAGAGGGTCGAGAAAGATGGTGATGCACAGATTATTATTATTATCTTAATATTTCCCGCTAAAGATACAATCAGTAGCGGTCATACAAATTTGCTAGAGTATTTTGCTTTGAGATAGAGTAACAGATCTTTAAGGTTCGATACCAATAGAGGGCGAGGTTTAACACAGTGTCAGAAGGTCACACGTTTCACGTTCAGCTATATAGGAATTGTAAGATGCCCAGTGAGAGCAAAAGAAGTTTGAGTTGTTTCCAACAAGAATATCAGATAGTCAGTGTGGCCATGACATAGATTGCGTCTCTGATAAATTTCTCGGCTGGTCAGAAAGATATGCTTCACAGTTAGGTGGTCACCACAGTTTGGTCATAGAGCAGGGTCGTGATGAACAGATTAAAGCATCATCAGTACAACATGAAAGTGGTACCTAGCTAGGATGCAAAGTGGGCACAAAGAAACCACGTCCCGAACGCCTACAATGGGTGGTAGCCTACAGGGTCCCTTTGGGCTCGCTGCTCTTATGGCATAGGACGGGTGAACCGAACTACCTAACAAGTTTCAAGAATGGAATAGAAAACACACTAGCCTGTCAAGGGATATGAAGTTAGCCGGAAGAAAGCTCAGGGCGTATGGGTGCAGGATGTTAAAAATTAACAGGGCAAAGACTGTCCACAGGAGAAGGAAGGAGGCAGCTCAGTAGGTCGCTACAGAAAGAAGATTCAAAGAAATAAGGGGCGCTATAGCTAGCCAGTAACTTTCAGTGCCTTCTCCCTGACCTTGAGGACATAATTTCTACGTGCACAGGATGGTAAATTTCATAACTCTAGTCCTGGTTTCTAGAGCTGAAGAGTGGGAGCTTTACTGGCACATGGCAGTAGCGAGTGAAGCTTGAAGGAGAAATGAGCGACTGGACGCAGGTATCATCAGGGGTTTCACAAGGTAGCGTGCTTGGCCAACTTCTGTTCTCAATTTAGTTACATCAATGATCTGGATCTCAACATCCGTAGGTAAATCAGTAAATTTGCGGACGATAAAACAAACAATGTCATGCTGCCACAAAAAGAGCCGAGCTCCAACACGACGTTGACCACCTCATGGAATGGAGCACAACGTGGCAGATGAGCTTTAATATCGACAAATGTTCAGAAATGCACATAGGGCTCGTGAACCCTTCAACTCCATTGAAAATGAATGAGACGGAATTGGCTCCTGTCACCCAACAACGTGGCTTGGGAATCACGATTACAAACAAGCTACAACACAGTCAGCAAGTTGACAACAGTGTGAAAATGGCAAGCAGAGTACTCGGAATCAACAGAAATTTTGAATATAAATCAAAGGACATCTTCATCCCCTTGTACAGGGCATTAGTGCTGGCACACTTAGAATTTGCTGTTCAACTTTGGTCGCCACATCTGAGAAAAGATATCGATAACATGGTAGAAGTCCAAAGCAGAGCAATGACATTAATACCTACCTCAGCTGCGAAACAAGACCGTATGAATGTCGCCTAAAGGAACTGGGTCAGATCTCTCTCGAGCAAAGACGACTCAGGGGGCAACTACTAGAAACATTCAAGTATTTAAATGGCTTCAACGACGGAGCTACCTACAATGGGACTCTTTGAAAGAGCCCTCAATGATCGCTTGTGAAAAACCATTCAAAAATTCAAGCATAAAGCTCGAAGAACGATCTTGGGAAGTCAGCAGTTCTTTCCGTGTTTCATAGTCAGCATTTGGAATAGACTCCCTTACGACGTTCACTGTGTGAAATCAGTCGACGCATTTAAAAATCGTTTTGACATACATTTGGAGAGACATCCCCCACAGCTAAGGATTCCTCCTCCAGGAGTCGCACACTCGTAGCGGCCAAAGCCTCCGAGGCTTCCTTAATCCGTTTTCATCGCTCTTCCGCTCCAACTACACTGTCTGACATCCTTAACTCCGAATATCAGCGGCTATTGATCGTGATTGCGTGCATCCATGATCGTCACTTTTGCTGAGATTCTTCTCCGCCCTTTTTTTCTCTTCTACTCTTTTTCCCCAGTCTTTTATATCCTACTAACATAATGGCAATAGCTCATAGAGGGCCGGGGCGTAAGTTTTAGTGCCTCTTTGAGAATGGGCCTGTTGGTTCGTCTACTGCCGCCTATCTAATTTAATAATAAAACAAGTTAGGCTATCTAGTATTCTATTGAGGAATGAAAGTCATGAGGACTGGAGAGTTTTTCAGTGGATGAAATTAAAGGCCACCATACACTATATGAGCAATGAGCAGCGGCGCGAGCCGAGTATCAAGTTCACGCGAGCTTGTTTCTCTAGAGAAGAACAAAACTTCAAAGTTAACTATTGCGACAGGTGACTTAAAATACTCCAGTGTACCTAAATAGGCTATATTAGAAAAATCACTAGATTTGGTAGAGAAGGGGTGTAGTTATGCAATAATACCCAGGAACAGACAGATCAGCACGAGCCGCGCCACGAGCCTCATTGCGCGGCTTGCGGCTCGGCTCGAAGATGCCCACACACTACAAAAACTGGCTCTTGGCGCGGCTTGCGGACCAGGCTCGGCTCGTGTAGAGTATGAGAGCCTTAAGAGTTGCTAGTCTCAGGAGACAAAAGTTGGGTCTAACAAATTAACAACTACAGATATTACAGACCTGCTAGCTTCATGTCAATAAGGCACGTCCAACTAGCTTATCTCTACAATTCACAACGGACGTTTTTCCTCGACTGTACACGGCTCCCGCCAACGACGTTCCCTAACTGCACCGACTGTACAAGCACTGATATAAGGACCTTCCGAGCTCATTTCAGTCATTTACCTTTTACACTTCCCCGAGAAAGCATCTTTATCCCGAGCTATGCTTTCATAATAAATTCCTAGTTTTAGGCGTTTTACATCCTTGTTTTTAGCTTATCTTCTTCATATACAGTAGCTATATACAATCAATTTCTGCCGCTTAACTTATCAATGGTGTTACTGCTACATGTAGACCAGACCAATTGAGCAATGGCTGAGTGACGGAGAAGATTGTCTCGTTCACTCGCTACCGCGCCGTGGGGTATTCTACTCCTAATTCTGTGAAAAGGTTTTGCTTTATGGCGTAGCATTTCTTTCTCATCCACTCCTAGTCCACTGGGGGTTACTAGCCTACTTAGAAATGTGGGGACGATTGAGAGGAGTGCAATAACGAAGAGTCTTCTGTCTATGAAACCATTGTCCAGACAATCTGTGTTCGAGTGCGGCCATACATTTCTCTAGAGCCATACGGGGATTCACTAAAAAAAAAATACTACCTAATGCATAAGGTTTCCTAGTTGGTGATTGGGGTAAAGGGCACATTACCTTTATACAGAGCTGCACTTAGTAAAATCTCAGCGAGCATTACAATGCTGCTGGCTCTTACCGCTTCACAAGGATCCTGACGGGGTCTGTCATGAACTTGCTGGTCATCTCGAGGATCTCGTGCGGCAGTGTGGCAGAGATGAGCACCACCTGCGTGGCAGGAGGCAGGTAGCGGTACACGTCGTAGATCTGCTCTTTGAACCCCTTGTTCAGCATCTCGTCTGCTTCGTCAAGAACCAAAATCTGCGAGAAGAAAATTAAGTAATACCTGTATAAGTGTGAGGCTCGCTGGGCCACGCGCGGTGTGGTTATTATTATATAAAGTAGTTTATGCCCTCGTTCCCACATAGTTATTACTAGATGAGATAGCTTAGGCCTCCTTAAATTAGTGTTATGCTGTTCTACGACAAGAAAAGTAAGAGATTTATAGTATGCAAAGACAAACGTGGAATCCAGACACTAGGGTGTTTCCGTACAGAATCAGCGCGCATGGGCACAGCATGCCAGGAAAAAGAGGAAAAACAGAATCAAGTATCATCACTGGAGTACGAAAATGAATTAAAGCAGAATAGCTACGAAAGACGAAGGCCTAGCTAAGGGCTGAGATAACCTACACAATCTCCCTGGGATCACTGCTACCCACAACATAGCATGGACGAACCCCCTATCCCCTATGGCCCATCCTATGCACCCCCGAACGGTCGTCTCCACAGCAAAGGTGATCTAGCACAGAAAGAAACATGGGTTGTATAGTAGCAATCTCGATAGAGACTTGGAACCCGTGCATAAGAGTATTCCCTTACATGATCAGCACCCATGGGAATAGTAGTAAGTCACAAAAGAACAGGAACAACATGATATAACATCATTAGCAGGAATGTAGAGGACACAAGGATGTAAAGTATACTATGCTCTATCGCAAAAAATGATGGATTGGAGGAAGCGTCGATTCTTGACTGTATTTTATAGTATTTCATAGCACAGATTTACGGAGGCAGAAGTCTCCACTGAGGCCACAAAACGGCAGCCGCCGTGGTCTAGGTATAATACATAAGCGCGGGGCTGCAGCGATAAACGCTGCAACCGTCTCTCTTAACCTGCCTTACCATTTGGGATAAGGTAGAAATTCGGGCTACTCCAGGCCCCACCCTACTGCGACCTCTCCAATACTCTCCTTTCTCTCGGAAGGACTGCTGAAAAGTTTCAGCCCTCAAGAAGTCAGCCCAACCTTATAGGTTACTTTAACTGCTTTCGGAGAAACAGCCTTTCTAGAACAATCCTTAGGGTCCTCCTGATTCTATAGGTACTCATGGGAAAGCTATGTGACTCTCGGTTCCATAGCTATCACACACTGCATTCCAGCCACTCTTGTCACTGACATGGACGCTAAGTTTGCTGAAGGTAAGCACCACTCACCAATTAACAAAACTCGAAGCTTCCTGCCAGCCATGAATACCACGTTAATACAACCTTGGCCGCTATCCCAAAACGGACAGCTCAAACCGAAAAGGAGATGTTACTGATGGAAACTTTTACGTGGAGAACGACATACGAAACTGTTTTTATATAAATAGAGATGATAGTCTTTTGCATTTTTTCATTTAGTGTCGAATCATGACGGGTAAACCTACAGGGCTTCCTTGGGGTCGCTGTTCCCAATAACACAGGATGGACGACTTTAACTGACCCAACACCACGCAGTATTTTAAGAGAGATAAAAGTAGAATTATAGATCAAACGAAACGGGGAAACTAAGCACAGAACACCGGCCGCGTGACAGCAGAACCGCAAAATAAGGAAGTCAAAGAAGAAAAATCGTCAGCAAACGTTAAGAAAAAAGCAAGAGAGGAAAGCGGGCACGTATGAAAGCCTTCAAAGCGAAACAGCAAAGGCTAAGGGAAGCTATTATTTCTCTTAAGGGCGCAGCTTCTCATAACATTCGATGAGCAAACCTAACCCTACGGCAAAGGGTAGCTATGTCTACAGAAACGGACCGAAATCTGTACAATGGCCACGTTGAGATCCCGACTTTGAAAAGTTTAGAAAATTCAATACATAATGGGAGCAATAAAAACAACATACAACAGCGCTTTTTTTCGCACTCCACAAGTAGCTATTAGATAAGAGGTCTACACTGATACCTCTGCAACTTTCGGCACTCAAGAGTTTCACCCCTATTTCAAAATTAACAGCGCAACTAGGTCTAAAAGTCATATTCTTTTAGGCGTGAAAGGGAAAATCTTAGTACCTCCGCTAAGGCGGTACAGTATGTTTTTGTTGGAGATTGTCGGTCATCAAGAAACTCAGAATGTCATGGATGGAATTTCACAAAACTTAAAGAGGGTTTGTTAGGAAGAACAGATTGTAAACTTTTGAAGAACTGTTTAACCATTTGTTCGTCTCTTTTTTTTCTCGGCTACCTATATAACTCAGTCATGAATGTATTTTCATGATATTTGTAGGAATGTATTTCCATGATAGTTGTAGGAATTGTTGGGTATGTAGAGAAAAGTGACTTGTTAAATTTTTGTAATGATCTGTCAGCCCACTGTCTGCCTCTATTGTTGTTCTAGTGTTTATCAGTAACATAACTAAAATGTTATGAACAAATCTTCATCAAATTTGCAGCAATCATCGGAATTGGTGAGAGGCACAACTGACCAAATTCAAGTGATGATCGGTTCGTCCGTTTGTGCGTTAACTACCTATTTTCCGAATAGCTACATTGAAAAGTTATAGACGGATCTGTAAGAAAATGATCAACTACTAGAGACGAAAAAAAGGCACAGATGACTAAATTTTAGTGGTGATAGAAAGAAAATTCTAGTTTCAGGACCAGTTTGAATTTTTTGTTAGCATTATCTTGCTTGGCGGAGGTAGGTGCTATCAGAGTGCTTCTCTAGTTTTTTATTTTTGCATTAGGTACCTAATAATTTGTGTAGCTGTGTTCTCATCAGGCAATAGTGTATAAACTGCATTGGCTTGGCAGAAGCATCGATCAGCACGCAAAGAATACCTAACCCCAGTTTCATTTGTTCCACGGTTTTGGTTTAAATGCATAGTCAATATAAATATAATGTATACGGTACCTAATACATGAATTGCTACCTACCGTAAAGATTTCACTTAACCCTTGGAAGACCAGCGGGTCAGTGAAGCCTGGTGGAAGCTTTATTCAACGTATATCTTGAATACTTTTATTCATTCACAAGCTTAATCTTGTTAACCTTTCCAATTAGGTATGGGCATAGAATCGCTTATCAAGAGGAATACTTGTTGGTGAGGCACCTAGTGCTCTTGTGAGGGGTGATGGACTTCTAATGAAGACCTCAGAGTCTAGTTCCCTTTCATGGGGCCTTGTGGTCGCGCTGCCACAACAGGATAGGCTACGGTAGGGATCACTACACGGTACTTGCAATCAGAGGACAGAGGACGGGCTTACATAGATCAGGCCAACCGTAGTCACATCACCTCTCCACGAACAGGAACAGCCTGGGCTCTCAATAGCTACTATTCAAAGTCCTGTAATATCCTGCAATATGCTGTTGTCCAACTTTGTAATCTATTGTGACTTCGGGACCAGTAAACTATTGTTGCAGTACCATGCATTTTCCTATCCTGCTATTAGGAAGACGGCCAGCCTAACAATGACGGACGACACTGTGGGGACAGCGAGAGTAGGCCCCTTAACTAGCGGCAAAGCCATGTCAAGAAGCTAGTTAAGCTCACTAGTTATGCACCCAAACTACGCCAGAGCGTGGGTCCCGGCGGCTCTCTGGGAATGGGCCTGTTGGTCTGTCTACTGCCAGCAAACTCATCTGTAATTATTGAATCATAATCGTCTCTTGAGTAGACCACACACCTTGAGATAAAACTTTGGGAAGCCATCTTCCCCAAACGTTAACATAAGGTGTAACACGTCATAAGCAACACTTTTGCTCCTATCATTCTTCTTCATACAACGCATAGAAAATGACATTCTCAGAAATTTAAATTTCCAAAAATTTTTCAAAACGTATCCCTCCTGCAATTTTGATACTACAGAGCTGGGTTTTTTGCATTGTATTCCTAATATAGCCTATGTCTTCTTTATTTAAATGAACACTTTTTTAATTTCGATTTAGCTAGTTTTTGAGATAACTATTTTTGTGTTTCATTTCGTTAAACCTTCCCCCCCCCCCCCAAAAAAAAAAAAATCTCAAAAACTAAATCGAAATGGACAAATGTTATTTATTTGAATAAAGGTGGCGTAAAATAGGACTACAATGCAAAAAACGCAGCTCTCTAGCTTGAAAATTGCGGGAGGAGATAGGTTTCGAAGTAAAAAATATGAACTTTTCAGGAGTCTTGCTAGAGCCTGAGCTTCTGTTTGCTTTGAATAACTCGTTTACAATGGCAAAAATGGGAAAAAGTACAGAAGTCGAACCCACATTCGTTTTTAAATTTATATACATGTACCAAGTTTTATTCAAATCGGTACATAAATGAAAACCCTTCTATAGTCATAAACCTACTAAAATTTCACCATGTGAAATTTCCCGTCAAATGGTTCAATTTTTTTTCTTGCTCCAATTTGAATGAAACTTTGTACATATATGTAAATATGTAAAATCGGAAAACGATGTGGGTTAGACTCCTGTAATTTTTCCTATTTTCACCATAGTTATTCAAAGAATTTTTTTTTTCGTTTTCTTTGTATAACTCGTTTTCTATGGCGAAAACTGGAAAAGTACAGAAGTCAAACCACCATTTTCTTCCGATTTTACATATATCTGCCATGTTTCATGAAGATCACGCGAAGAGCTAATCAAAAAGTTTTGAAGCAAAAAAAAAATGTGTTACAAAAAACCTCACCTCGCCTCCCATTCTACTCATTTAGCGTTACACTGGCTGCTTAAAATTTAGCCTGCGTGTCTGTCTGAGGAGGAAAAAACGAATTTTGATACCTTACGTTATTTATGGGGAGCACGGTCCCCTAGCAAAACGAACTATGTTTCAATGCATTTTCAAAGTATTAAAATTAGCTATAAGCTAAAGCAATGAATACCATTGTTTTAGTAATATGCACCAGGAGAAGCTAGATAATATCTATGCACTTTCCAGTTTCAGGCAGTCAACAACCTGCCCTGGGAACTCAATGAGCTTGTTATTTGTATTTACAAGCCTCGCCAGGAAGGGATAGCACTTCGAACAAATGTTAGCTACTTGTTGTTGATGGCCTCCAAGAGGGCGACGTTTGACCACCCTCGCTGACTGCAAGGAGGAAATAGTGATGGCGTTTAATCCTGCAGGCAAGTATTGCAAGCACTGGTCCACGTTACCACATAAGTGGGGCTGCGTCACTATCGGATCTTAGTCCTGAAGGGACCACAGGTTACTTGTGGCCTGTAACACTTTCCAAAAGAATTTAACTGGCAACTGTAGATGCCTAACTTGCCGCAATATTATAACCACAAGCATAGAGATGCTACTAAAAATCACTGAACTGCAGCAAAGGGTGGTGCAAAATAACCCACTGCACTTTACGCACGACTTTCTCGTTTAGGTCCTTTGAGGACTTCGGGCCAGACTGAGGCGGGGCCCCACAGTTTCATCGAAACGGCTAGAGGATTGAAACACCTCAATCTATTTGCTCACCACGTGGTCAAAAAGGTGTTGTTTAAATTGTATCCCCTTGAAGGCTAATTAACAACAAGGCAGTCAACAAAGTTTTCAATTCATAATTTCACAGGTAGGCCTACAGCAACTGACCTTTATAGAGCGAGTCCTGAGTGTGCGTCGTCTGATCATGTCAAAGACTCTGCCTGGTGTGCCGGACACCACGTGTTGGCCAAAATCCAACTTGCGGATGTCTTCACCAAGGTTGGTGCCACCAATGCATGAGTGACACTGAACATTCAAGTAATCTCCAAGAGCAAGCACAACCTGAAAACAGATTACCTACGATGTAGTATACCAATTATCATA
>LQNS02277603.1:10248993-10261946 GCA_001587735.2 Parhyale hawaiensis | reverse complement strand
GTTTCACAGAGAAGCATCAGGATGCACGTAGCTGTTTCATAGAGCAGCATCAGGATGCACGTAGCTGTTTCACAGAGAAGCATCAGGATGCACGTAGCTGTTGCACAGAGAAGCATCAGGATACACGTAGCTGTTTCACAGAGAAGTTTTGAGACAAAATACACGTAATTCTGATGCATCTAAGTGCATCAAAAGAGGCCAAATATTCTCCCAGAGTGCCAACTCAAAACCAGCACGCCTAAAGTGTACTCTGCACACTAATACAGGTATAGAGCCTCAGCGCAAGGTTTGGTGTGCTGTTAGGACATCACCATGCCATACCCTGCTCAGTGTAGCTACCCTTGCTACATTCGGGGCCGCCGCGGCGCCGCCCGAAAACTGAAAAAAGGCGTTTTAGCCTCAGCGGCGACCCTAACTGTTAGTAGGGTTGTGTTAGGCCGATACTCGATATCAAGGCAGTTTGTTTCATTTTGCAATAGCAGTGCTTCAGAAGTGAGAAAAACGAATTTTACGTCTCCTCTCCGGGAAAGGGTCTCTTGACGAGTGCTTCTCTGAATGTCAAACCTAATGTAATTTTCACCCGCGAACGAAGTGAGGGAAGTGATACTGTTTTCGTTTAGACTTAAGTATATATATTTGTATATATACATATATATGGCTGTCCACCCAATAAGTGGTAGAAGGAGTTGAGCAATGTTCATAATTTTTTGCAGAGAGCCTGGTAGGTTGCCCTCGATGTTACCCATGCCAAAAAACTAGGATTAGCTGGCCATCAGAAAAGACGGCGATGAAATTTGCTCCCACCGCTGGTATTGGTCTTACGCCACGAGGCGTTTTAGCTTATTATATTTTTGAAACTCTATGTCCCTTCTCTATCTTAGACTGAGTCTCTAGATGAGTTCCTTGTTTAATGTCAAATTTAACGTACTCTAGAACATTTCTGAAGCCCAGGCTTCTATAAGAGGTAATCTATATATAGATCAGTTCCCAGTTCAACGGGTTTGGTACCTAGCCCATTGTTTTACACATTATAATGTAACAAAATACATTTCTTTGCAGCTACTCAGGTTCGCGGTGCTGTCATGTGTGCAGTACAGTGCAGAGCGTTGGTGCAGAAGTGTGCTGCTGCACATGTTCCAACACCCGCTGCTGTGCAGGCATGCGGAGATCGTAACCGGTTACATGGGCGGTGCGCAGCACAGCAAACCTACACTGTGGTGCGTTGTAGACGGATCTGCCTACAGGGTGAGTGGCTGCGTAGAGGAATGTGTCATACCAAAGAAAGCGTACATTCCTATGCACCAACAACAAATGTACGTCTTGGTGTGCTGGTGCAGCACGAAAAGCGTTTTTTTTCTTGCAATGGGAACACGCCTAGCCAGTATTGACGGTTACTGCACGGCAGTGAGTGCTGGTTTTGGCGCAACATTTATCTTCGTGTCTCTCTGATTTCCAGGAGGCTATTAATAATAGTGTAATATGGGAGTGACCATTTTCAAGTAAAATTGGAAATAAGCACAATAACAGCCCTGAAGGCAGCTAGAGTATTTTAGGCGCTACGTTCAAAACGTTGGGTTTTATTTCAATATCTTCTCACCGTTTTAGTT
This sequence comes from Parhyale hawaiensis, assembly GCA_001587735.2. NCBI lineage: Eukaryota > Metazoa > Arthropoda > Malacostraca > Amphipoda > Hyalidae > Parhyale > Parhyale hawaiensis. The sequence continues at coordinate 10,260,339 of LQNS02277603.1, read as the reverse complement.
ATTAGCTACTGATACTTTCGTACGAATAGCATTATATAAAATGTAACTAAAATACGCCCAATTCTGCAGGAATATTGCTGATGAAATACCAACATTGCTTGTAATTACGCAAAGGTAGGCAAAAAAGGTCTTCCTATTTTAAATAAAAAAGTCGAACGATGAAGATCCAGCTGAGAGAATCCTAGGAGCAAACTACTCCTGACTATTATTATATCTAGTAGTCACTCTATCATTTGACTTCAGTCAACGGCCAAAGCTGCCGAGGCAACCTTAATCCATCTCCTTCTCTCTCCCGCTCCAACTACACAGTTTGATGCCTCTAAGCTCCGCATGTCAGCGGCTCTGGAACGTGCTTGTGTGCATTCAAGATCGTCTCTTGGGCATGGACTCTTCACCCCCCTTTTTTTTCTCTTTTCTCCGGTCCTCTATATCCTACTAACATGATGGCAATAGCTCATAGAGTGCCGGGGCGTATGTTCCGGTGTCTCTTTGGTAATGGGCCTATTGGTTCATCTACTGCCGCCTATCTAATCTAATCTAACCAGCGTTGATTTTGCCAATTTTAGTCTAGTTTCAGTCCTAAATCCCAAACTTGTTATCGATGAGACGGTCTCAGACCCAGTCCTGCTACTGGTCTACATGGGCAATTACTTTGGTAAGGCGATCAAGTCTAACTAGCCAGAGTATTGGTCACGAGTGCATTAGTGGATACGTCAAAGCTAATTAGATTACGTTATCGCGATAAACAGTTCCAATTCATGACACCTACGATATGCTTACTTTAAAATGACACAGGGTGATAGCGTTCCCATTATTGTTTTATTGTTAGAATAATAATAAAAATTCCACTGTTGTATGAAGTCTATAGCTTTCAAAATGAACCAGACCCACGCTACACTGTTGCAATTTACGTCAGTTTAAGCTAACGCAGCTCTGCTTACGTAGCCCACCCGTCTGAGTAATCGTCCGTGGCTCATCCCTGAAGAACTCATTCCAACTCATCAATGTTTGTCTACCCAAGCCTAACTATGTCGTATAAGCTAACGTGACCCGAAAGAATTCACATGTACCAGTCTAAGCTACGCTATTACATGTATAACGCTTTTAGCTTGTCCTAACGCAGCTCCTCTAACCTAACCTACCCCATAAATAACGCCAGTCACTTAATCCTGACGAATTCAGTCAAACGAAACATGGGAACGTTTCTACCTACCCTTCTGATTACGCTGCTGCGGATGCAGCTGGAACCCGTGGAAATTCCACAGAACAGAAGTAATGTTCCTCAGTGATATATCAGATCTGTATCATCCGTATTTCCATATCTCATAGACCAATACTGAATGATCATGTGGAAATTCTACAGAACAAAAGAATTGTTCTTCAATTATGATGCCCTCGAACCCGTATCATTCATACCAAGGCTGAAAAATGTCCCAAGTCTGGCAATGAATCTTCTACCCTAAACGTGCAAGCAGCAGTGGCAGTTGAAATATGAATTTGACTCCTTCTTCTATTGAGCCCTTCCCAGATCGTGTCTATAGTACCTGAGGACGCTCTAACTTCCTTCTATCTACTAGTGAAGAACGTGACACATACAGTTAGTGAATGTTTTCACTTACCTTATTTAACTTGAAGTAGGGCTTCTAACTGAACCCACAGCGTCTGAACTAACGTCCTCTGCGTAACCCCGTCTATCGGTACGCAGTCACTCTACCTTATATCTCGCCCGGCCCTTCCCAGTATAAGCTACCGTCAGCCGTGAGTGACCCGTGGGAATTCGACGATTAGCTAATACTCTCACTCTATAAAATCTATCAGGCAATTGTTCTCTCAGTAAAGAATTCGCACTTGCAGTCTTGAAAATGACGTAAAAATACGATGGTACTTTTTGCAATGTTCTCCTTGTATTTGCACACATTTTTTTAAGCTCCGTTTCCCACAGCTTACAGATAATTTAGCCGTCCATAAGGTAACGCGTTCCAATTTTTCGTCGGCGTATCCGATTTTTTGTCTATTTCAGCACCCGTAGATACTGGTCAGTAACCCAGAATTTTCCTACTTTGTTTAATGCATTACAAAACAATATACAATAAAATAAAACCCGATATGCATTTATCTGTTTATCGGTTTTTATATTTATTTATCCATTTTCTGTCACTCTTTAACAAAACAGATCGGCAGAAATTAGCCCAGGTTGGAGGCTGTGGTCATCTGCCAAGCTTCAAAGAAAACTGTTGGGCAAAAAATAGGCTGGGTTGCAGAAGATGGCAAACGTATCTTAATCAGTGCAGTTGAAATACAAACAATGAAGAAATTGCAAGCTTAGTCTGATTTGTCCGAGTTTTCCCTTCTCCATATATCGAATCTTTGGCAAAGTATAGGTCGACCTTATGTCTAAATGCACTTCTTGCATTGCCGAAGTTGAAATCTTAGCACTGAAGCTTCTACTGGCACTCTCATGCATCTTGATTCGTAGTTTCTTCCCACATATGATTCGGTTGTATGTGTATCAAAGGTCGCTGTCGCTCTCAGGTCACAACGTATAAATTCGGTAGATCATCAACAGAGCACTCACGACGAGCAAGAGATAATTATTTCAGGGGCAGTAAGCAATTATTTCTTCCCTGAGAGAGCAGAATTCGTTTCAGAGGCCGAAATTTGAGCACTTCAATGAAGCAGATAGTTAAGTGTGGGAGACCGTATTATGGATACGGTACACTTACATCGCATGTAAGCCGACTGGAGGGGCATTCAAGTTTATTACAATGTCTTCTTTGAGATTTTTTTTTCAGAAAGTGCATGCTTAATTAAAAAAGAGAATGGTGAACGTAAAAGAAGAACGAGATTTTTACAGTCTTAAGAAGAGAGACGTGCAAGAAATAGAGAGAGATGAAGCACCTCTGCGGCACATGCAGTGGCAAGAAAAACTTGAAGCAGAAAGGTTACGGAAGGGAATAAGTGTTGTTAATAAGCGTGAGCGAGAAAATGCGAAGACGGCAAGTCAGAGAAGAGAGCAAACATATCGACTTTTGCGTGAATTTTTTCACGCGCGAATCCACTAGTATACAAAAAATGAAAGCAGAGTGGGTCAATTGTTTCACTCGCTACAGAGTACTCTTTCGTTCTCAAGATGTCATTGCATTTCCTCAGACATGGCACTGTAGGGGCCGATGCTTTCCCATTAGCATATTCTCTTCGAAAAATAAAGTTAGAGCAGAGATGCCCAACACTACCCGTTTTCTAAAACGGGGCGTATCCTAGCTACGCCTCAGATCTTATGAGGAATGTCATCCGTTACTAGCAAAGAGGGTAAAATTTTTCTGAAGAAAAATGAAAGCGTAGATATGATACGGGTAAAATGATTCGTATTTAAAGTCAAATCTCTATTTTCTTCCTATCTATTATTGAAGAGCCTGACACACTGCCACACTGACGTATATACAAGTGCATTATTTATAGAGCTAGAGGGCCCACGCTGCCAAAATATGACAGCACATAATTTGTGATGAGCCATTCTTCACAGGTCATACTCATCTTTCGTCATTACAACTGCTAACCTAAAAGCTCCTGGAAGTGAGTGTTTACGGCTTCACAATTACTCAACATCGAAACTTTTTCTCTCTGACGTGGGGAAAATCCACTGCAATCGGCAACACTCAAAGTTATGGTTTCGATTTGGTATCATGGATACGGTAAGATGGCCTACAGGTCCAATGGTTTTGTTGCTTCACGAAAGCTGTTTTATCGACCACTGAATGAAGGTTGGAAGAATCACTGGTGCAACGAAATAATCTGAAGGAAGAAACTAAGAATCATGATGCACGAGAGTGCTAATGGAAGCTTCAAATACAGGATCTTCAGTGCTGCGATTTCCACTTTGTCAATGCAAGAAGTGCATTCAGACATAAGGTCACCCTATACTTTGCCGTAGATTCGAAGTATGGAGAAGGTAATACTCGCTCAAATCAGAATAAGCCTTCGATATCTTCATCTATATATTAATACGCTTGTACCTATGTATCTACCTACCTACTTATCTTTTGTGTCACGCTCTTCATCATCAATAGATAGAAGGAAATTCGAGCTTTATTCAGTTCGAGAAGCTGGCGTATCTGTGATACGGCTGGTGACTTATCTCTCGGCCATAGGCCATGTCTTTTTAATTGTTTATACGCCCGAAATTTTTAAGAATAAAGCTTTGGGAACCTGTATCGTAGTTTACTGCTAAATTAATTTCACGGGTCCAGTTATAGAGAGTAACTTATAAAAATATTTCACGGGTACACTTAGACAAGGGCAGCTTCAGTAATTATTATCAGCAAAAATGCTTGTCGTATAAGACATCATACATCGAATTTCGGTGTTGTTTGTGATGTTGATGGGGAATTGCCATGGTACAATGCGAAGGCTTCACTGATCTATCTGAAGCGCCTTAAGCCAGACCGTGAACGTTTCACGGTGCTACTAGCTTATATAAATATTTCAATGGTCCAATGATAAGCGAAAGTCAGCAGTCCTGTGCTGCTGGGCTAGGTCTTTTTTATAAATCTTATGCCCCTGGGCTCTTCTGAATGAACGAGTTGGGACCTGGAAAATTTCCATGTGGGGGGTGGACAGTAAGCGTGTTAGCAAAATTCAAAGGGGGCAGCGAGACACAAAAGTTTGGCCCAAAGCGGTACATTTTTTCAAGGCCTCATTTCCAGTGAAGGATGCGTGTAACTATTTAGGGAGGGAATGTGTCCCCCACGATCCTCCCCTGGCTACTCCACTGCAGGGAATTAAGGAGATTATTATCAACCAAAAGGATGGACTTAATATATCACACATCGAGTCCCTGTTTTGAAGAATAAGTGTAGCATGTTATGCATGAACGTTTCACGTGTCTGTCTGAAAGGCCTTGCAAAGCCGTGAAAGTTTTACGGGTCTAGCTAGTTGATTGAATTTCAACTGTCGCTGATTAAGATACGCTTGCTATCAACTGCAACCTCGTCAAAGTTCTACCAATTCGTTTTCAGCTGTACCCGTGAAATTCTTACAGTCCACCGGGCATCAGGGAATGCAGATATAGTGTAAGTTTGCCATCATCTGCAACGCGCCTATTTTCTGTCTATCAATTTTCAATGGAACTTGAGAGAACGACCAATGCCTTCAACCTGGGCAAATTTTCGCTATCTGTTATGTTATAGCGTGACAGAAAATGGATAAATAAATAAACAGATAAACAAACAGATAAATAGACATCGGTCTTTATTTTATTATGGACAATAATAATCCTCATTATAATTCTGCTTGAGGCTCCGTCCGTACGCCCGTTCATACGTCCATCCGTCCGTACGTGTGTCTGCACGTTACGCTTTCAGTATTAGCTTAGAGGAACGGTGTACTTGAATAAGAAACAGTGACTTCAGTCGCTCTTCTCCTTAGTTAAGATGCGAGCCAATTTTCCTCAAGGAGCGCATGCTCATTTTAGAAACTCAAATTTTAATGCTGTTTGCTTAAAAATAAATTTCTATTACTGAATGAACCGTATTCACAATTTTCCACGATTACTTTTTCTAATGTTCAAAAACCCTTTAGATGTCCCGTACATTGGTATGAGTGCAGTGCTTTGATCATCAAGTAAGCAGCCCTGAGATGGAAGGTCAGGCATGCGGGGATGAGACCTATTTTACAGGAAAAGCTATACTGGGAACTGTAAAAATAAGCTCAATTACATAATTACTGGTGTCATTTTTGACAACTGGGCCCTCTATCGAGATACCAAACTTCAAAAGTTATGCATGGTACAAATGAAAAGCTATATGCATTAGGGTATGCAATTTATTAAGAGCTGATCACCCTTCCGTAGCAATGCCACTGCTGATCAGGAACTGAACTAAGATACTTCGGCTCTCAAGTGTTGTTTTCGCCAAATTATGAGCGTGTTTGTGTTGTTGAAAATTTAAATGGCATGAAGCAGGGTTTCTGATTTTTATTTAAGAAACTGTGCTATTCGCTATACCGGCTTGACGACGAAGGTACTATGATGGTTGCCAGCGTTGAATTATTATCAAATAACTTCAAGAAGAATTAGTTATCTCCGCCAAGGAGGTTATGTTTTCGTCGGATTTGTCTGTCTCTGTGTTTTTCTGTTTGTTTGTCTGTCTTTCACCACGATAACTTGAAAAGTTATGAACGGATTCTGACGAAATTTATATGGAATGTTATGTACGTTAGGAGGAACAGATGATCAACTTTTGGTGAAGATCCGTCCATACGTTTGCTTGTTTGTCTGCCTCTTTTTCTTAATGCCATGACTCAAAAAGTTATGAACGGATATCTATGAAATTTACATAAGTTGTTAGGTATATTACGAAGAGTAAATGACCAAATTGTTGTGATGATCTGTTCGTTCGTTAGTCACTGTTTCTAATTCTATGCTTGTGAGCACAATAACTCAAAAAATAATGAGTGAATTTTTATGAAATTCATAGGAGTTGTTATTAATGTTAAAAGACATGAATGATTAGATTTTGGTGCAGATCGGTTTGTTCGTACGTATGTTTGACCCATGTTTGTCATTATGTTTGTTAGCAGTATAACTCAAAAAGTTATCAATGGATCTTCACGAAAATTGTGTAAACTGTTAATATAATCAGAGGGCACAAATGATTAGATTTTGGAGTTGATAAAACGAAAATTATGGTTTTAAAGCCAAATTGAATTTTTCGTTACCGTTGTCTCGCTTGGCGGAGGTATGCACTCTCAGAGTGTTTTAGTTTTTGTTTGTATCTACAAACCAAACTGTATCATTTAATTCTTCAGGCAACTATGCGGAATGTTTAGTAATGGAACTAACCATGCAAGCGCATCATATACCGAGTGTTAAGCGCAACTCATTTTATTTCCGTACTCTTTGGGAACGCTTAGGGCTAATTTTAAATATATTAAGGGCGCTCCCAAACTTGTGACAAAGATATCTTGAGTGTTATCTTGTAGCTAATGGCTTAGCATGAGATGTTACTGTTATTCGCTACTTTTGGAATTCAAACGATTGCTTTATTTTATTGTTTCTCGAGAAAATATTGTCTGACGACATTACCTGTGAGGGACTTTTACTCTTAAGCAGTGTTCTTTCTTTCCTTAAGAATTTACCGCTTGGCTTGCCGTCAACGATGCAATAATCCACATTGGCTTCCACCTTTTGATGCTTGCATAGAAAGATTTTCCATTTTGTATATGCTTGAAGTAATAGGCTACTTCTTTATTGCGCTGAAAATTTTCGAAACTTATGATGAGGTTTTCAATAATCATTACCAAATTTTTGAAAATGATGATGGAAATGTGAGAGCGTCATTGATTAGCAGGCGGTCACTTCATCCTGAGTGTTAGATTTTTCATGTTCGGTAGGTGAGAGCGATGTCGGCTTTTGGTTCCGTGTTTCTTCTTTTTATACGCTGTAAATTTTTGTACAGTATATCGACGTGCAAAGCATCATTAAACATTTTTGCTAGCTTTTGATGGTTTTACGTACAGGCCTTTTTGAAGTAGACGGTACTTATGTGCCTCTGTGCAAAACGCTTTAAATTTCATGTGATTAAAGGAGCCAAGCAGCGCTGTGGCCCAAGCAGGGTCGGTATAATGACAAAAAAAAAAAGCTACGAAAATCAACCGTGGAATTTTCACGGGTCCTGCTAGTAATAATAATAATAATGATATTGTCTTCAGATGGTATTATATAAGATATTAAAAATACCATGAGGAGCACAAAGTAGAAATTTCGTTATCCACGCCTTACGTTTCGCTGTACTTCGGCTCATCAGGTGGGAGGGTCGAAGATGGTCGAATTTCGAGAACATTAAGATTTTTACAAAATGAAAATAATTCAAGTATAATTATCTTTATAGCAATAAAAATAAATCTTATTTCCACTAGTTTAATATTATTATAATTATTCTTATTTTCTTTGTGTCATTTCTTTACATGAACAAATATTTTAGCTGAAAAGCTAACTTTGTCGCGTCTCAACAAGTCAGCACAATGGGAAGCTTGGCAAGCTTGTCCCAGCGAGACCTGAACGGTAGAATAAATCACTTTATGATTAAGGGGACATTCCAGCTACGTTTTCTCTGAACTGTTTGTACATTTCTGGTAACCGATGCGTAATTTCTACGAAGACCGTTCCTATTTCTAAAAACCTTTCTGCGCAGATGCGATGCTACAGTTTTGATGTGGGAACCTGTGGGCGTTTCAATTACTCCTGAAAACAATTCCTATAGTAGCAAAGGGTGCGTTCCAATTTGTATTCCTCAAATTTAGGTAATTTACCCGAACGAACGCAAACATGGCTGAGAGATCAAAGGCTTTTTTTCATTGTTGCAATAAAATGCGCCAATCAAGTACAGGTTTGCTGAGACACAGAGCAAGAGTTCTATAAATTTTTTGTCAACACGTGCCTACGCTAACCAAATTTTATGCTAAGTTTTTTTTTTTTAGAAATCTATAAATCATTCTTTGCACTGGCCATTAAGGGAAGGTTACGTAAGCAATAACATCCTTAAGGAAAACATGTAGTCAGACTAAGGAAAAATAATGGATAAGCAAGCGTCTTATCGAAAGCATTTATGAGACTGTCTCATTTCTTAAAAGTTACTATACCATAGTCTGACCATTTTATCAAGCCAGTTCGACCGTGGTCAAATTCCTCTATTGATTTGTCAATTCTATGGGTATTTCTGAGATCTGGTTCGGCCCATATCTTAGCCCCGCCCACTACCTGTATATAGAGATAGCTCAAGAATGCCCACAGAATTGGCACCGTTATGGAGGAATTTGACCACGATCGAACTGCCTTGTTAAAAAGGTCACACTAAAATATGTAAAAAGCCATTAAATTCATGTGAAATTCAAAGTTGATAATAAAATGTGTGCGCTTCCCGCCGTAAATACGCCATAGGTAGATTTAGCCCTTTCTCATGAGGAAGGGCATCAACCTCAGCGCCAAACCCCCTGCCCCCTCATATTGAGCCAAACCCCCTCACACGGCCCATATGGAACTAAGCTGCCCCATTTTGAGCCAAGCCCTCCCCCCCCATTGAGCCAAGCCCTCGATTCTTGGCCTTTCAAAATTGTTACCATTCAGCCATCATACTTGCTTGCATATTTTTAGAGCCCCCTCCATATTTCATGTACTACAGCCGTCTTCCAGCTCTCTCCCTATCGCAAAGTACCATGCACCTACACTGGCCGTTAAGGGGGAAGTCTTTTAAAGAAAACTATATATAATTTTTAAAGAAAATCATGAAATTTCATAGCATATCAATGAATAATTCTGGAAAGAGCGATCCTGTGAGGAATGCAACTCTCATAATGAAAAAAAAAAACTGCCAACATAGCCACAATTATTGTTAATCACAGCTGCTTTGGATATTAAAAAATCATAGAAAACGTTTTCTGAAAATACTGACAGTAAGGATTATAAAGACTGCTTTGGAATAAAAGAAAGTAAATCTAACTAGGGCACCCAATAAAATAATAAATAAATTAACTAGAGCATTGTAGAAACGCATCCGCCGATCATTATTATTATTATTAAATCACACCAGACTGACGACGCAGGAACGGAGAAACTCCATGAGGTTAACAAACCCCCACGCAACCAGCCCAGCGGGTGGAAAAAACAAAAGAATAGAAAAAAAGAAGATCCGAAATCACAGAATAGCTCTGTGTACAGATCGTTTAAAGCCGCCTATGCCAGCACCAGCAAAGACAGAGCCATCAAGACCATTCCAAACATCCACACACGATGGAAAAAACGAACGGGAATACTGGCCCGTACGGCATCGTAACGGCAATGTAGACGAAAATTTTAAATTGGATCTGAAACTAGGATTTCCTTCCTATCACCACCACCAAAATTTGATAATAAATAAATTAATTTGAGCATTGTACGAACGCATTCGTCCGCCGATCAAAGCAGTGGTGAAGCAAAATTTAAACTAGCATTTTCTTTCTATCATCCCCACCACCTTCATCACCACCACCAAAATTTGATAGTTTGTGCATCTTGACAGTGATAACAGCTTCTTGAAGTTTCTTAATTATCCATTGGTAACTTTTTGGGTAGTGTTCTGACAAACACAAGACAAACATCAGTCTAAAACACTAGCAGATTAAATTGCTCTAATGTATTAAATACAGTTATGTTTGTCCTGATATTTTGTAGAAATATGTTAAATACATTCCTTAGGACCACATCAAAACATTCATTAACCTACTCTACATGGTTAACCTTTATTTTCAAAAAATGAAAATCGTTCTCTTATTTTACCCGCTAGTGTATGATTCACCGCAAGAGCGGAGACAAACATGTAGACCAACTAAGTTCACTACTGCCACTGCTCTCATAATTTTTCGTCGACTGCAGCCGCGAACTCCTATGAGGCCTGGGGCTTCTATGAGCAGCACGAACTAGTGCAGGTGTATTTTACGGTTAGGGCGTGGGTTGAGTTGACTTTGTCATTACCTTTACAGGTACCATTGAGAATCAGCAGCCCCGCCTGTACCTACAACGCTGTCTGTGATGGAGTCATCTATACAGAGAGTGCCCCTCACTATTCATTAGTGTGGTTCATCGCACTAGTGAGCGGTCTTGTGTCTTTACTAACAGTCTGGCTCCCCAGGCTGCTAATTTACAGAACTACCAGTAAATTCTTAGCGAGAATTCAGGTAAGTAAGAAATTTCCTAGCCTCACCACTAGGATAACAAATTATTCGAAAGTTCATGAAGACAGTCTGGCATGTCCTGGCAGTATTTATTTATTGTGTCCATTTGTTAATGAATAATTTCCCATGAATACTTTACAAATTTGCTGAGTTTTACCGCGAGAATGATGTTACTGGAGATATTACGGGGAAACTAAACCGTAAGGTGGGTCTTCAAACTTACAGTGCATATCCTGTGTACAGTGCATTCCCCGGGGAGAGTGGTTTTCCAGTCGAGAGAGCTTTCCAAAGGTAGAGTGCATTTCCTGGGTACAGTACTTTTCCAGGGTAGAGTGTAATCCAGGATGGAGTGGTTTTCCAGAGTAGAGTGTTTTTCTAGGGTACAGTGCTATCCCAGGGTACAGTGTTATTTATTTTGCATATCCCAAAAGTCAAATTTTGGTTGTTAGTGTTTATATATCAAGTAACCTAATAGATAGAGTATATTATCTGTATATAGTATATTACAATTGATATAGGTGGCTTAGTAGGGAGTCTCATTCAGAGTCTAAAAAGTGAAACAAACGTCCTAATTAAAACATTGTTTTGCAGACCTTTCTGAGTGCAATGAATCCATCATCCATCGATTATTTCTTTTAACTC
>LQNS02277603.1:10204542-10215990 GCA_001587735.2 Parhyale hawaiensis | reverse complement strand
AATGTTTACATCAAATATCTACTAGTTGGACCTAGGAGTCGGAGTCGGAAGTCGGAGTCGGAAAATCTTGAGGACCAGGAGTCGGAGTCGGAATTTCTGGAGGGCCAGGAGTCGGAGTCGGACCTTGAACCCTCCGACTCCGCAACCTTGTTCCCTACTCACAAACGGCCTGGCGGAACGTGTCAACAATTTAGCTATTAGCTATGTAGTGGTTTTTTCAAACGTGGCTGACACATTTCTTGAGTGAGTATTTTTCTGATAAAACTATTGCATTTTATGGTTCAAAAGTCAGTCTTTATGATGGGGCTATCAGATTTTTGGAAAAAAATAGCTATTTATTGAACGTGTTTTGACCAGTGTCCCGAATCACCCCATAGCCTGTCCTTAATCACCCCGTCCAACCAGGATGATTTGAAACACAGTTTTTCGTTAATAACTCTAGAAGTACTTGAGGTACGACAATGAAACTATTTGAACACCAAGGTTAGGTAAGTAGGCTACCCTTATTCTTTCAAAACGGCAAGTTTCTGTGATGCATAGTATTAACACTGTAGGCTATCAAAGTTGAAAAAAAGTGTACCGAATCACCCCGGACGATGCTTTGTGTTTAAACACATCTCTTCTTTTGTCCAAAGTGACTGTCTAGGTGTAGATGGAATGCATTTTACCTTCAAGTTGAAATAAGTCAAACTTGAATTAAAGTAAATTTATTTCAGATTAAACTAAGTCAGTAGCTACCCATCAAATCAAAATAAGTCATGTTCAGATCAAAATAATTCAAGTTTTAATTAGTCTAAAATAGGCTTATTTATTGTAGCTGTGACCAGCGGTCGTCAGAGGTGATAAGTGATACAATACTTAACTAGTGGTGCATAGTTGTAGGTAGAGCTGACCAGTGGTAATTAGTAGTAGTTAAGTTATCATAGTATCCTACTTAGTGACAACTACATGTAACCTGTGGCAACCCCTAATACCTATGTACCTACCTACTCAACAGTCACGTGGGGTAAGCAATGGTAGCTACAGTAGTTTTATCTTGCGGCAACTTATCTAAACTAGCTAGCCAGGGTAGGCTGATTTAAACCAAGGAAAAGAAACATGGTTTAAACCAACCAAAAAAAAAAAAACTGTTTTTCATTCAATTTTTGTTGGTTTTTATTCATAAACATTGCAAAATATGTAAACAGTTTTAATTCTAGAAAATATCAAATTTTGGTCACACAACTGAAAGGATGAGTTAATGTGTTTCTTTTCATGAATCCGTTTTGAGAGTTAGGACAATTAGAGTCAACTACTACTTATGTTTATTAAAAACCCATACCCATAACTTATTGAATTTTGTGTGATTTCATTTCAGAGATGCATGCCAAATTATATTCTGATAAGCGAGAAGCTACTGAAAATTAGAAGTAGTAGCTATATTGATAGTTGCTATTAGATGGCTAATGAGCTCATGAGAAGCATGTAGGCATATACCGTGGCTGTTGTACTTTCTTCAGTTCATTACTCTGCTCTTAATTAGCTAGTATGTAGCTATTTCTATCAAATTGTCTTTGTATATTGGAGTGTTTCTACGTTTTTATGAGGATTTTATAGTTGTTTCCAGGGTTGCGGAGTTGGAGGGTTCAAGGTCCGACTCCGACTCCTGGTCCTCAAGATTTCCCGACTCCAACTCCTAGGTCCAACAAGTAGATATTTGATGTAAACATAAAACATGTCCAAATAATTTTTGCTAGTACTGTATAAACATATATCAAGTTGAAGATGCTAGGTGTATTGTACATATAGGTACAATGATATTTTGCATCATTTGGGATACTAAAGTTGGGTCATGAGGACATTAAACAAATTTTGGTAAAACTTTTGCACCTGGTACATTATGTGAGGGGGTCATAGGGGGCCAAATACTCAATTTTCTACCGATTGTTCTGAAATTTACATAGTGTATGTATTTTTGAAAAATAAACACATTTTACTCCTACAATTTCTTTGATTTAGGCCTTAGTTTTTGAGATAATGGAAGTATATACAGTATAAAGATACCTATACCTATGCTACAATAAAAAGAATGACAGTTTTGGAATCCTTGTAACATTCTTAACAAAACTACTGAGCTGGCCTCTCCATTTTCTATTCTGTCCAATCACTACCCAACTAAAATATAGGGGGAAAATCGGTTTTAAGCTGCATTGAAAAAAAGGGCTAAAATGAAAAATCCTGCTGTATAGTTTTCTTAGGAATGCTTCAAGGATTCTAAAACTGTCATTGTTTTTATTGTAGCATGAAANGGACCAGTATGAGCGAGGTAATGTTGGCCTGTCAAAAGCCTCACGATCCTCTTCTGAAGAATAAAGAGTCTATCTAGATAACAACGCGGTGCACAACCCCAGACTAAATTACAGTATGTAAGGTAAGGGTATATGTACTAAGCTGTAGTATAAGCTTATCAAAGTTTGTCTTGGCACAAAGTCCTTCAAACGACTAAATATTCCCATAGTTTTAGCAACTTTTCCGCATATGACATCAACATGATGGTGAAATGTTAGGCCACTGTCAATTACTACTCCTAAAAACCTGGCATGATCTACATATTCAATACGCTGTCCTTGAAAAACCAATTGGGTAGTTAAATTAACATCATGGGTGCGCTTGCTGAATACTATAGCATGGGTTTTTTTCACGTTCAGAGACAGGCGGTTGCAAAAGGTCCACTGCTGACGGACATCGACGCTTTGATTCATCTTGCCCACGGTTTCTTCAAAATCAGTACCAGAAGCAAACAGAGTCGTATCGTCGGCAAATAATAAAAAGGTCAAAATTCGGGAAATGTTTGGCAGGTCATTTATATAGATCAAAAACATTATTGGCCCCAGGATAGATCCTTGAGGGACCCCTACTTTAATTTCAGCAAATTCGGAAAAAGGAAGAGTTTATTCTAACGCGTTGTTTACGATCTTGAAGATAATTTGCAATGAACTGGAGAGGCAAACCTCTAATACCGTACAACGAAAGTTTTTGCAATACATAGTATGCTATGGTTTACAGTATCAAAAGCCTTTCTAAAGTCAACAAGTAGTCCTAAACAGTGTTCCCTATTGTTCAAACAATTAAAGATATGCTCTGTTACGTGAATTAAATTTTGTACCGTAGATTTATTCTTTTGAAACCCGAACTGGCTAGCTGATATGACGGAAAACTTGGCAAAGAATTTAGTCAGTCGCACGGCCAAACACTTCTCAAAAATTTTGCTAAATAGTGGTAACACGGAGATAGGCCGATAGTTATTCACATCATACTCGTTACCACCTTTATGTACTGGTGTAATGGTTGCAATTTTCAAACGTTTGGGGAAAGTTCCCTCCTCGAAACAGTTATTGATAAGCAGAGCTATTGGGCCGGACACCTGACGCCTAACTAACTTGAACAGCCTAGCCGGTACAGTATCTCGGCCATATTTAGAATTTTTGAGGCTCGCTATTATCTCTTCACATTCTAGAGCAGTCACAGGACACAGAAAAAATGAACTCGTACCATTATGGCTTATGAATTCTTCTGGGGAGCAGCTGGACGTCGGTATTTGTCGATCTAATTCGTTAGCAATGCCAGTAAAGAATTTGTTGAAACTGTGGGCAATGTTTACTTCATTTTCTTCGATTTCATTATTTATATTAAGTTTTTTAACGGTACTTTTAGATGTTTTATTGCCCAAAATATTTCTTATCAAATTCCAGGTTTACTTGATATCACTTCTGGACTGCAAGAAGCATCCAGAGTAGTATTGCCGCTTAGCTTTACGAACTGCCGAATTCACTTTATTTCTAAACGAGTTATTTGAAATGAGACCTAATTTGTAGTGTTTAAAATATAGCGCCTTTTGCTTCGTTAATCGGAGGACCTCAGGAGTAATCCAAGGCTTAGCAGCGCGTTTCGCACGAACATGTTTGACCTTTAGAGGGAATGATTGGCGATAAAGTCTATCTACAGTGTCTATGACGCCATCCAGCCGCTCCTCCAGAGAACCGCTGTTCAGAATTCCATTCCAATTCACCCTACTAACAGTATCAATGAACAATCTTTCTGCTGCAGGATTTTTTGATCTCAATTCAATCCTAACACAGTCATCGACACTCCGATGCTGTGGCAATTTAACAAAGGTCGGACAGTGATCCGTAATATCAAGGAATATAACACCAGATACAAAAACATCAAAATAATTATACCAAATGTGATCCAATATAGATCGTACCCCATGTGCTTCAGCTGGAGGAAATCTTGTTGGTTTTGATATGACTGGTCGAAAGCTCAAAGAATACATGGCATTGGAAAATATTCCTACTGAGTGATTAGAACCATTCAGCAAGTTGTTATTCATATCACCAGCTATTATCATTTTTGAGTTTTTAACTGTTAGAAAGCAATATACACTGTAGTTTATCAAGAAACTGTGCAGCATTTCCCGAGATTGGTCTATAAAGAGCCACAACAACATAGGATTCCCCAGCCACTCAAACCACTCAAACAAAAAAAACATGATTTTTGCCAACCATGTAGCTAGCTAATAAGTAGTTAGAGACCATCGCCTACTGGTAGCTACATAGGTAGATATATTTAGCTACCTATATCTCGTGCAGTTAGCTGTAAAAAGTTTCAACTGATGAATGATTGTAATTACTTAGTAATTAGCAGCCAGTAAGTAAGTGGTTGTAACTAACGGTAGCTGGTTGTAACTAGTGGTAATTAATTATAAGTAATTGTATATTTTCATAACTTACTAGTGGTAAAAAGCTACCTAGTTGAAAATGAATATAGAGGTGCACGAGGCCATGGTGCTCAGTCACCACATGTTTGACTGGCCAGCCTCCTGAAGTAAGATCTTTTGTTTGCGTGCCTAAGATCTTCTTCCTGTTTCTCTGTAAATGAAAAATTAGCCCTTTGCATCACTTCTACAGTATAAAAGTCTTTTTTCATTTTGATATAGCTACTTATACTTATATTTTGATGTAGCTACTTATATAGGCAGCGAGCTCAACTTTAGTTTTGTTTTGGTAGCTACTTGTTACTTGCTTCTTGGGTGTGGACCACCCCTACCTGTATCAATGTGGTTTCATTGGTAATTTAGCGCATTGCTATGACTACCTATACCTATGTTTCAGAGTATTTTGCTGAATATGCTGAGCCAATCCCTGGCGAAACAACACAGTTTTTGAGCAACATTGCAAAGCAGCACCAGATATGGCTTGTTGGAGGCTCGATTCCCGAGCGAGATGGCAATAAACTCTACAACACTAGCGCCGTGTTCAACCCCAGCGGTGAAATCATTGCCAAGCATAGGAAGGTGAGTCGCTTGTTTGCTGCTGCTCTTAATGGAACTTTAAACAACTGTAGGTCCTGTCTGCAGTATTTGCTCAGTCTTTGTGCTACTACAAATCTGAAAAATGTGCTGACTGAGTAAAGCTGTTACTTTGAGGGTGCATTCACACCACGAGCACAGCAGAGCGGTTATTAGGGGCATTAATGTTGATATAGTTTTGAATGCAGATACGCTTGGCTGTTCACACTGCAAGTGGAGCGTAGCAGCGCAGAGAAGTGCAAAGCAGAGCGGCCCGCTCGGGGAAATTCGCTGGAATTCTTTGCTGCGAGCGGTGCTCCTGGACTCTTGTGTCCAGGGAGCATCTCGCGTCCAGCAAACATACCAAACTCATATGCCAACTAACCAGTATGATGACTCAACAGATCCAACTCAATATTCTTCAGTGTATACTCCTGACAAATGGTAATTGTCTAAAAAGGAACATGCCAATTTAATAAGCCTAAACCTTTCTTTAAAGTGTGACCTGCAGTAATTTCTAAAGGTAGCTACATAATTATTTTTCTTGCACTCACCTTCAAGTCACCACAAGACGCTCTTCCGTTCCTACTTGCCTACAGAAACCTAGAGTCTTGTAAAGAGATACTTACAACCTTTAATTTTGCTTAAAATACTTTGCATTACATGTATGTATCCTGAATAAAAATTTGGGAATTATTACTGAATAGCAAATTTATCTTAACCTTTTTGAATTTTTTCTTTCTATAAAAGCGTGGGCACATTGTTGCAAAAATGCTCCGTCACTCGAGTGTTCGCTTCGACCGTCTCGTTACCGTAGCTGTTACTGATGGCGCTCGAATATCAGGCTAAAACTAAGCGTCATTGCAACTTTAAACTAATTCTAAAGTAAGAGGTAGTCTCAAAACTTGACCATTGCTGCTTCTTATGACGTACAAACTGCCAGAAATGACTCATACTTTAGATATTTTTTTAGTGGCATAGCATTGTCCAAGCCGAAGCCTTGTGCGCTGCAACGCATTCAAATACAGAATTGCGTGGCAATGCAGCTTTTGCTCGCGCGCGCCGTAAGGGAGTGTAGTACATCAGAACTTAACGGTTTCTTCCATAAACACTGGTAGAATCGTGACTCATCTCTGCTCAGTTCGTCGAAACGATGTTGGTATTCTCCATTGCTTTGAAGGAATGGGCCCAGTTTTTCCGTTTTTTGCTGTCAAGCAATAGGTATACACAAACAAAATGCTCCATAGCAGCTGATTTTTGTGTACCTAACCGCCCTGCTCTGCTCCGCTCTGCTTGTAATGTGAACGCACCCTTAGAGATGATTTTTTGAATATGCTCTTTATGTAAAATTTGATGAGTATGGAAGCTCTTTGATCTTCATAGCTTCAGTGGTAAAGATTAAAAGTTAGATCCCTATTCCTGAGCCCTCAGGGGCATATTATGGCGGACCCTTTCCCTGCCATAATAAGTTTGGGCATCACGCACCCAAGGGTCCCGAGTGCCTTCTCCGCAGGTGATGTAGCATCTGGCCGCAGTTCCTGCTGAGAAGGTTAGTTTTGTAGAGTTAGGTAGGTTCTCTATATTTCCTTTCTGTCCCGCGAGGTGGGCCGCCGATCGAGGTGAGAGACTGTTCCTGCGGGGCTCTTACCTCGCCCGTGTGGATGGCCACAGAAGGGACCGTCCGCTCGGGCGCATCTTTCTTCTGTCTTCTTCACTTTTCGTCCTTCATCTCTTGCCACTTGAGCACAACGTTGTGGTGCCGGCTGTAAGCCGAGTAAATCATCTTAGATCGCTATTGATTGTCTAAGTTTCTGAAATAGCGGAAAAATACTAATATAATACTAATCCCTATTCCTGAGCATAAAGCTATTGGCCGTTGCGACTTTGAGAAAGATTGTGCTTTTAAGTTACGTGTACTAAAAAGTCAAATGGTTTTAAAAATATCTTACTATGTTCTCTGTACCAGATTATTCATTGATGTAAAATGGAATTTCTGTGACGAGCATGTTTTGTATTTTTATAAGTTTAGAAATGGATATGATAACTCTCAGACCTAGATCCGCATTTTCATTCAATTTCAGAAAACTCGGCTGGTCGAAGTAGCCACAGTTTATAGTAGTTATTTTAACTCTAAATCAGTGGTTCGCAACCTTTTTTTTTACAGTCGCGACACCATGTTCAAAAGCTTAAAACTCAAGTCGTCCAGTAGCTACTGTCTCTATTTTGCTTTACAATTTCTTCCTGTATAGGAGAGGTATGGAACCGGCTGACGAAACAGTCATCTCAAGAATCAAAACAACCACCAATTCTACCCAATCCCTCTCAATGTTAGTTGGGGGGTAGGGCCCATGTCGCGATCTCTGGTAGGAAACCACAAACTTAAATACAACAACTACCTTACAGGCTGTTCGCCAGGATCTGAACCGTAATGCCTAGGCGTATGTATAATAGATTAAGACTGGCTGACACACTTCTTCTCCCGCAGATTCATCTGTTCGACATCAACATTCCTGGTTCTATCACCTTTAAGGAGTCTGAGACGCTGTCTGCGGGCAACACATTCACAACATTTGATGTCAAGGGCTGGAAAGTTGGTCTCGGTATCTGCTATGATATCCGCTTCGCTGAGCTCTCGCAGGTCTACAGCAAACAAGGTATCTACCTAGTGTTGTTGGTGTCTAAAGTTCTTATTGACGATCAGTTACCGAATGCCGCACAAGGGCTCTGTACAGTAAACCTTTTATAAACCAAACTGTTTGCTGGTGCGTATATGTCAAACGGTTTTCCAAGTTTCAAATTATTGAAAGTTTCACAATAGCTTTTTATGCCTCCGCCACACTACCACGCAGATGAGCTCACACTGCTACATTTTCACAGATCGTTGCGAAATTTTCTCGTCTTATCGTCACCTAGTTCTCGCGTCCAACTTGGGAAATATTTTCGCGCGAGTTAGGCTATGAATAAAGCCAGGTTCGCGCTTCAATCTTTATTCCATTCAAGTAAAACTAATAACTTAAGCATCCTAATATTTTCGTGTTTCTTTATAGACATTGCGGAAGCGGAAAGCTCTTCTCTGAATTTTAATTCACTGCAAATTTGAAGAGAAATTCGTAAGTTTGTAACTCGTGTCACTTTATAAGCCATCTGATTTCTCGGCTAACTTATAGGCATTTTGGGTGGCACCCCTCAGGGGGTTCTAGGTCTTATCGCCGTGGGTCAATTCGCCGTCGGTCTTTTCGCCGTTAGGTCATTTCACCGTGATGTAATATAAATGGCGTGGTAATGTGTAAATTACACCCATCCACGCCGAACCTAATATGCTATTATGATTAGTATGAAAAGTTTCAGCTTAAGCAGCAGAACTTCCAAAGAAATGGAAGGATAATAAAAAGAATAGGTGGAGTTGAATGAAAAATACAATATATAGGCCTAACCTAAAATGTAATGATGTACAAAATCACGGAGCTTAAAAATCAAATAAAAAATAATCATTAACAAAATTCCTAATCCAGTCATTACGGAAAAAATGAAATAAAGGTAATAATCACACACTGGAACTTAAAATACCATAATTCACGTGAAAATTGCACATCTTCTTCATCTACTAAGATATAACCGAGTGACAAAAAATAACTAAAATCTGCTAAACAAAAATGAAAAAGAATACGTTTTGATTTAAATTTCATAATTGACCTTAGTCCTTCCTAGTGTATTGAGCATGAAAGTTAATATCAATATTTAAGTTATCGCTAAAAATGAAACAATTCGTAAAAAATGGAGAACCACACTACATACAAAAACATTTTTACTGTGTTTCGAAACATAATATATCCATCATCAGTGCTGTAAAAGAGGGAAAGGAAACTTATATGGAATTGTCGGAATAAAGTTAGGGATGATAGTATCACTATAACCCACTAAAAGACGTAAATAAGAACAAAACATAAGCAACAAAAGCCTGAGTAAGAATCTATCTAAAACCCATGGAAAGGAAGGAACGGAAGTGGTAACACCAGCCTAACTAACGACATTCAAGTGGACTGATGATTGACAAAATCTTAGTCATCTTAGTAACTCGAACATGACTTAGTAAATGATAGAAATGTGCAAGTTCTATGGGAATTATTATATTTTATGTTCCAGTAAGTGATTTTTTTAGTAAATAACTAGATTTGGAATTTGTTATTCATTAGCTATACATTAGTTGGATTTTTTTAGCATTATTTCATGTTTAGTAAATGACTAAGATGGGCGATGTTGTGCATCATTGCATTTTAAGTTACTGTGTTTTTTATTTTCCATCTTTTTTTATTACCCTTACTTTTCGTGGGAAGTTTTGCTGCACGACTTAGCTAGCGCTGAAACTTTTCCTAATAATAATAATATAGTAATAGCATATTAGGTTGGGCGTGGCTGGGTACAATTTGTCTTGGTTCCAAGTATCTCTTGGCATATTATATGTCTCTTCCTTTTCCCCTCTTAGAACAATTAATTTGTGTTAGTTATGGAGGCTTCAAGTAGCCTAAATAATAAAAATATTTCAAACACAGCTGTGTTTGAAAGATAAAACAAGCTGTTCAAGGACGTAGCAGTGCAGACGGGGAACAAAAGACTGTGAAGTGAGCACACCTTGGAAGCAGACTCACTTGACAGTCTGTTGAACGTGCTGTCTCAGCTGAGCTAATCAACCGAATGTTTGCCTTTGACCACGTAAACACAACTTTGGGTCTACAGAGATTAGTAAAATGTTGGCCGTTAAGTCGGTTGGCCGCGCCTTTTGCTAGAGAAGATAACGTGAAGGAATGGTCTACATTCACAGTGATTTCTTATCATTTCATCGATCCTCTACAGAAAATAAAATATTGGCAATGCCAAAAACTACAACTTTTTTGTTAATGTCAGCAACGAATCTCTCTGGATTTGAACCGATCGAATATTCGGTATGCTGTGCTCATTCAGCGGTAATGAAGATGCTGTAGTGCAAATTTGGCTGCAGTGTTCGCACCTGTGGTTGGTTTAGCCAAACAATTGCATAGCGTCGCTAGCATGCACTGCCAGCCATAAAACTTATGGGACATACGAGTTGTCACTTACAAGTAAAAAGTCAAGTCTGTTGCTGGCTCTCCATGTGCACTGGCTTGTAGCTGCAGTTAGATTCTTCTAGTCAGACAGAAGTTCATGGCTGCTGTCGATCACCAATTGTCAGAGCGTTGGCGTCAAGGACGAAAGGCTTGTATAACGGCTTGCACCCCCGGCTCCCTCATTTAAAATATGAAGTACTGTACATGCTTATGTTACCTACGTGTGCCAAAATAAAGCGATTGAGCCAGATATAAAAATGAGAAATTTTCTTTAACTAAAATTACCTCGTCAAAAAATCTTAAAATAACAAACCGTATGACTATGAACTTTAAATTATTTCGGTTGTTCACCAGCTTTTACAAAGCCGGGGTCTTCTTACCAGAGTAGTTTGAGGAGCCGACAAATGTATTACAAGTGCAGTATCCCAAGTTATTTTTGTGTTATGCGTGCAATTGTGTTGTGTGCAGGCTGCACGCTACTGCTCTTCCCTGGAGCCTTCAACATGACCACAGGGCCTGCTCACTGGGAGCTGCTGCAGCGCGCCCGGGCTGTTGATAACCAGGTGCTTGTCAGCTCCCGTTCCTGGTAACTGGCGAGCTTTGCTGCGGCCTGTACCTCTGTACTTCTACTTGGGTACTTGAAGCTTTTGACCGGCCAGGTGGATCTACAAGTCCACTTTAAAATAGTGCTATGCCCGCGGAAATTGAAGTTTTATTCGGACAGTGAATTGCTAAATACGATTTTTCTTCAACAATTATGAAACTGTGCTAGAAGGCTAAATGTTATCGGACGGGATGGTTCGCAATTACCTCCGCCAAAGAGGTTATGTTTTCGTCGTGTTTGTGTGTCTGTCACCTAGATAACTCAAAAAGTTATGAACCGATTTGGACGGAATATACAGGGATTGTTAGGTATGTTAGGAGGAACAGATGATTAACTTTTGGTAAAGATATGTCCATCCGTTTGTTTGCTTGTCTACCTCATTTTTATCAATACCATAACTCAAAAATTTATGGATGGATTTTGTTGAAGTTAAC
>LQNS02277603.1:10027844-10039000 GCA_001587735.2 Parhyale hawaiensis | reverse complement strand
GTTAGCCACCCCGCTGGTCACGGACTGCAGCATCACCTCTGCACAAGATGGGCGGCGTGCATAACGTCGCCTGGACCTCGTCCGAAGTATCATCAAAGGTATCAAAGGTAAGGTAGGGTAATTATAATTTTTTTAGGACCTCTGACTCCTATTCATTCCGATGCGAAAGTAACCTTCCTATCTCCAAAACATTATCCTCACTGGGCTAATTTTAGTTCTTTCCAGACACCCAATATAGAGTAAACACTCGTTATTGCGTCACCCCTGCATGAACAGTCACCTCTTCAATTCAATTAAATATAATAAGATATTCATTTGTCTCGTCGGGAAAGTATTGCAACCAAAATGCTGTCGTAAAAACGTTCCCGCCTTCAAACTTCCGACGGATGATCCAGTAACTTAAGTTTTATTCATCCGGATTCGAGAGGGCGTTGCATCGGTCGCGAGAAACTTGGAGTCTTGTGAAATGAACAAGCCCGTGGTCCGAAAATATTAGGGTGTATTTATGCTTACTATAACAGGAGCTTAAGTTTTGGGCACTTCAAACGATAGTTATGTGCATATTCTGAATGCGCTGGCAATCCATTTCGAAACATTTCTACTCGTGCTTATGTTTATTATTCACACTTTAGGGGGTCATGTGAAGCAGTTGTAGTCAAGTGATTTTGGTAACTTTAACACTATACATAGGTTAAATGATACATTGTAAATCGGTTTTCATGAGTGACATTTTTGCCGCAAATGCTTAGTTTTTGAGATATATGATTTTGAAGTTCCCATTGTTTTCCTACGGGAGAAAATACCCAGGGATTCCATAGAAGCCCAAACTCACCTAAATTGACCTAACCTATCCTAACCCAAAAAAAACCTTATAAGATGTTTTCCCTTACACTGTGCGAGTGTGGATATTTTCTCCCATAGAAAATACTGGGAACTTCGAAGTCAAATATCTCGAACTCTATGCATTCACGGCAAAAATGTCACTCGTGTAAAACGTCTTAGGATGTTCCATTTAACCTATACATATTGTTAAAATTACCAAAATAGCTGGACTAAAAGTGTGGGTATATTTTCCCATAGAAAAACAACGAGAATTTCAAAGTCAAATATCTCCAAAAGTCAGCATTTGCGGCAAAAATGTCACTCCTAAAAATGTTTTAGAATATCCCATTTCACCTACATATAGTGTAAAATTACCAAAATCACTTGACTACAACTGCTTCACGTTGTCCCTTTTGGTCAACTGCCTCAGTTTGAAGCATCATTTGCATATGTGATACCGGACGATGGGCTTTGTATCATTGGCACTTTTTTGTCATCGATAAAGTATGCATCAAATATACTTTCTCAACTTTTCTTTCAGAACCCGGTTTTAGAATGTGTAATTTTTTCTTAGGGTGGACAAAAGCCTCGACTAATATAGGGTAAAAGCAACACCGATCGGCCTTTTAAGGACTTGGCGCCTTCAAATAGCTCTGGAAAATTCGTTATCTGAAGGATTGAGACGAGCCACACCACAAAACCACACTCAATTACTGCAGATTGCGGTTTGATGTGTCCGGCCACAAAAATAATTAGCGTAATGAAATTACGAGCGCTGAACGTAATACCATCAAAATCTGCATTCTTCGGCTGGTCCGAAACACCGTTCGGCGTATGCATGAATAGGATTCGTCGGCCTGCCAGTCAGTTTCTTTTAATACACCAAATGAAGCCCCAAACCTTCCCTAGAACAGATGAAAATTACCCAGTTAGGGTAAGGAGCCCGATCGAAAACACTTTACCCTATAGTACAACTTGCTGATCTGAGATTCAACTATGCAATAAAATATCTAGAGTCAACGCTTGAATTTTATTTTATTCCTTGTTTTCGACGGAGAGGGAATATCGGTTTGTCGACAACAGAGCAGTCCTACCAGCGGCAATTCTCAGAACAACCTAGTGAGCAGGTAAAAAAATTATATCTGCCTAGAAAACGAGATAGAGAAAATGTACCTATTTTATTCAAGCAAGCAGCATATACGAAGCAATAATGGAAAATTAAAAAATATACCTCAGGAGAGCTCACCGCTACATTTTCTCATAATTTCCTTTAACAGTAGCAACCAAGTTATTGATATCCTTTGCCTTTTCGAGTCCTGCAGAGTATCACCTGTAAACGCCACTATCAGCTATGTATTTTATTAATTCTGGCTGAGGTTGCCATGGCATGCACGTCTCACCGTACATAGGGGCGATGACACACGCTAGCCAGAAGCTGAGGAAACTCTCGCAAGCGCGCAATTTTTTTGCGCAAAAAAGCACCTCTCGATTCACACGTGAGACTAGTCCGTTGGTCGAAAAACTTCGAACGCCGTTCATCCAAAAGACGTTGTCATGGCTACGGACTGAACACCATAATAAAAATACTTCTGACAAGCAGAATAGTATAATAGATACAATCCAATGCCTTCAAAAGTAATACTAAGTCCAATTATATGATAGAATATCTTGAAAATAATAAATAATTGCGGCTCCGAAAGCGAACTGAACGCCCTACCCTCCGATAGATGTCTGTGGTGGCCAGGAAGTAAGGAGTGTAAAATAAACGCAATACTATATCAATAAATAACACTGAATAAAAAATGGAGAATATGCGCTGAAAATGTTAACCGCTATCTATGACAGTAGTTCTTTGCTTCTAGCTGGTGGCGGTTTGTTAACAGAATTTCGCGCGTTTGACCAGTGAATCGAGCGCAAAAGTGCAGCATGCTCCATTCCAGAATTTTGCGCAAAAGCGGGAGCGTGCAGGTTTTTAGATTTCGATTTCATTCGCAAAACTCGGATACTCGGTGTTTTGGATAGCGTGTGGCATCGGCATAAGGCGTGTTTGATTGGGCACCAAAATCAAGCTTTAGAGGCTTGACTTGTCCGAAACTTTAGGCAGAAGCTTTGGCTTTGTCACTTTGAATTGTGCTGCAAGTGTTAGCAACAGGGGTGTGTGGCAATCCCGCAGATTTGGGTTACCGGTGCTACACCACGTAACGCCGGTGCCCCAGCCAGTCGCAACCCGTGTCGCAATCATAGCTCAAATGGCAACTGCAACACGGGTAATGGCGATGTAGGTCACCGAGCACAAACGTCTATTTTAAATAAAAAAGTCACTAAATTCATTCAAATGCGCAACAAACAAACTTCGGACACCAGAATAAGTAAATCGAATTCGTCACTGGGAACTTTTACTGACCAAAGCTTAATTAAAACTAAATGTCAGTATAGCTGAACTTGCTCCATTTGTCGCTAGATGGCGCTCTCACAACCACTTTTCGGGTTACAGTAACTTTTTTTCAGGTTGTGGTAGCCCCGATTTGGCGTGATTGCGACACACCCCAGGATTACGTTAAGCAGACTCGGTTTTATGGAGTAAGAGTTTCTGGAAGATCAATGCCTGAAACTCTCTTGCGAGGGACGCAGCCAGCGCATCCACCTGAAGCACGGACGAGCCAAGCCTCTAAGGTTTAATTTTGCCGCCCAATCGAACATGCCCTTAGGAGGCATTCGATTGGGTCATCGAAGTCGATCTAAGCCAAGCACTCTTCTCTTAACTTGTCCGAAACTGCCTTTCACCCATTTATTCACGTTTCAGGCACTAGGCTCACTAAAAATTGATCACTAGTGAGACTTCAACGAACTCAATCTTCGTAAAATTTCGGTTCAACGTAATAGAGTAGTTTCTAAAAACTGTTACGCCATTCAAAGTGATAAACCCAGAGCTCCTGTCTGCAGGTCCGGACAATTAAGTGAAGTGTGCTTGGCTTAGATCGACTTTGACGATCCAATCGAAGGCGTCCTTTGTAATATGCTGTTTTGCGAGAATTCTGTCTCTGGTTGTTGTAACTTTTATTGATTTCTTGCAGTTTTCATTTTATTTAATGGAAAAAAAGAAAAAAATCACCTCAGGCAGAAAAGTGCGGAAGTACAGTAAGGTTTTCATACCTCAGATAAAATCAGATTGCCCTATTTTATTTCATTCAAACATTTTTTTCAGGTCTCGTAAATTGTATAAAAACTCTGAAATTATTATCCTATTTTCGATGCAGTGCCAGGTTTTTCGTCAGTCGAAAACTCTTGTATATTTGACATCAAGAGTACCTATTTAGCGCACTTATAGGCACCACACTTGGAAAGTTGCTGGCTAAGTTCTGTAGCCGTAAAGTGAGTTAACACTACGTAATCGGAAATTTACACAAACTTATTGATTTATAGGCTAGACCCTCAGCGAGTCCAACGACGACTATATATTACTTTTTGTTACTAGTGGACCCGTGCGAGAAAAAAACGCAATCAATGTATTTGCTTAATATAGGCCGGTGCAGAATTTTCTTTTCTTTGTCTTCCATCTTCTTCATCACAAGAAATTTGTGATGAGTGACACTTCTTCTTTGATTGTACTTTCGTTACTAAAATAAAGAGGAAAACGCTGCGACGACCAACTCAAATTATCATTAGAGATGCCTGGTTTCTACTGAGCAGTACACTTCAATTCGTCTTCAGCACCCTCCTTCCTTCCATCCTTTAGATGACATATGAAGAAACTAGAGCACTCTGAGAGCGCATACCTCCGCCAAGCAAGGCACGGTTGCGAAAAAATTAAAATTGGTTTTGAGACTATAATTTTTTCTGTATCAAAACCAGAGTCTAATTATTTGTGCTGCATCGCTTGGAATTCTACTTGAAAGAAATAAAAACCAACAGAGAAGGAAACATAATTTGGCTTCGGAAAGCAGCCTAAAGCCCAGTGCTCACGTTACAACTTTCATTGTCGCTATAGCATACTAGTGCCCCAAACGCAATCCTTTTGTTGAATAAGTTATGAAAGGTATGTAAATGAACATATTTTACCATACTATCGAAAAAGTTCACAATACTCCAAATTTTCCTATGTCCACAAAGTCCACGAAGTTCACCAAGTGCACAAACGCAACCAAGTTCACAAAGGGTCGTGACCAGGCCTTCACTAACAACCTGGGAATTCCGGGTTCGTATCCTGGATACGGTTCGTTGAAAAAAGTTGAGTGCCTTGGAATTTTTTTTCAGTACTACATAGGGGAAAAATAAAGCTTCGGACAGACGGACGGACAGACTGCTCTCTTATTATAGTACTAGTAGCCCGTGCCTTCATTATAAATGACGGCAAAAAATTAACACTTCACCAAAACTCCCGCCGTCTTTTGGGCTTCCTAATTTTCCCCCTATCTAATACTGAAGAAAAAGATTCCAAGGTACCAACTTTTTTTTTCGCCTTTTGAAATCTGAATTTTCTCCTATCTTATTAGTTCTATTTTTCCCCTATCTAATACTGAAGAAAAAAATTGCAAGGTACCCCACTTATTTTTTTACATTTTGAAATCTGAATTTTCTCCTATGTTATTCCCATAGAGCGTGACAGGAAAGATATAAATATAGTTATAAATAAATAAATAAATAAATAGCTAACTAAATAAATAAATAAATGAAAACACGACGTGAATTATTATATAGTACTGATAGACAAGTGGCCCGGGCCACGATCGTGCAGGCAGGCTCAGGTCCCTCAGCTGGAGCGCTCAAGTGCGACCTCCGTATCCAAGAAACCGTCTTCGGCACCTGAATTTTCTCTCCCCTAGCAACTCAGAACATGAACATGTTCAGACACGATCATGCAGGCAAGCTCAGGTCCCTCAGCTGGAGCGCCCAAGTGCGACCCCCGTATCCAAGATACTGTCTTCGGCACCTGAATTTTCTCCTATCTTATTCCCATAGAGCGTGACAGGAAAGACATAATATAGTTGTAAATAAATAAAAAAACGACGTGAAGTATTAAAGAGAACTGATTAGAAGCAGCTGAACTAATCCGTTTACGTAGCTGCGACACGGCTTCAGTTTGTGCAAAATTTGAATAGAGAAAATTGTTGAAAATCTGTCATTACAGCAATTTTTACACCAGATCAAATGGTAATGATGAACTATTAACTAACATTCCCAATTTTAAGCAGTTATAGTCCACAGATTGCTGTTTTAAATTAGTGTTTATATACATGATATTGAACGCGGCCACGGTTACTTAGTAGGATTAGTTGAGCTGGCTCTAGTTTGCTGGAGGTTGCAAAAGATTTAACGTGGGCACCGGGCTTAAGCCTATCGGCATGTTTGACTAAGTGCCAAGTTAGGCCTTCGAGGCTAGATTAGTTCGAAACTTTAGGCAGGTGCGTTGGCTTCGGCCCGTTGAACTGAGTTGAGCTTTATCCATAGAGCCCCAATTGGTTACCTTAGTGTCTGCCAGAACTCATCTGTGTTCCGTACAGAGCTATGGACAGGCGCGTAGTTGCTTACACTTGCAACACGTTGGCTTGCGACCGACAAAGCAATGCTCCTGTCTCAGTGTTCAAACAAGTCAAGCCTCGAAGGTTTAATTTCAGCTCCCAATCGACGTGTCCTGGATCAGACTACCTAAGGCGTCTTTTTGTGACCACTTTGCGGATGATTCTGCCTGATTGCGCATGATCCGCGAGTTTTTCTGACCGCTTTTTGGCGTGATTCTGATATCAATCAACCGTGATCAGTGGTGAGAATTGATCGCAGCGTGATTTCCTCCGCAGGTTAATCATGCGTGATCAAAGAGTGATTCTAGCCGTTGGACAAGTAAAAATTGAAAATTTCAAGGGCAAGGTCGTGATGTTTCCTTATATTTAGGGATAGATTGAATAATATGATGATTGTTTGTAATATTGACATCTGGAATTCTAGTTTCCTTAGTTTTATGCCTGTGTATGTTCAAAATGCTTTAAATACTGCTAGTTCAGTTATGCATTGGCTTCAAAATAAATAAAAGTTCATAAGAAATCAATTCCCTACCACTTTCCGTAAAAATACAATAGAAATATCTTTCAAAAATTGACATGGTGTCTCTGGTTTCTTAACAAAATCATTGGCCGTTCTTGTGCTTCTCAGTGATCACGATGATCATGATTACGGTGATTCTGATCACGAGCGTGGACACAAAAAGACACCTCTAGCAGAACAAAGTATGCTAACGCCGATGGAAGAAACTGATCCATGTTTGTTCATGGACTAAAAAATAAAATATTTCGATTCAAGTAACGCGTCGGGAGCGTCTCGCTGTACAAGATTTCTTATGGGCCCCACCGCATCAAATACACACGTGCCATTTTTACATTGCCTTATGCGCTATACATAGCGGAGTAAGTGATATAAGGTCAAGTGAGGTAAGTGCCTTCGTCAAGTCCCGAAGCTGCCCCGACTACTCGCGCGCTGGATGACAAATGCCGGTGCGCCGGCGTGCCGAGAGTCCCTGGTAATTTGGCCTGCAGTAATTATACTTCGTGCAGGTGCGCTCTGCAGTGCCAGGTTTGCCATGCCCATGGGTTGTGCCCCACTAATTGAGGTTTCCCTTGATTAATGAACGTGTCTACTTCAGTTGTTGCATCGCGGCCGAAGGCTGCTGAGTGTGTCGAAACGTACAGCTGAGACTTGGCAGCCAGTGACGTGCTCGCATCCTCCAGACGGAATATAAAGGAATATATATACATTTTTAGTGCGTGTTCAGGTTTAATTACTTTTCCATCTTTTAAAAATTATAATTTGTTTTGCTGCCGTTGCTCTAATAATGCATCCTAAACACTAAGATGATGCTAATCTTCACGGCCAAACGAACGCTGACGAGAGATCGTTCAAAAAGAGCACAGGTATTTGTGGAAAGTAAATTACGAGATATCTCAATTTATTACATCAGGTATTGACGCACTTCACTGGCACTACTATCATCTTGTCTTGTCTTTAGTACTTATTTTACAAATCTATTGTGTAGTGTTGTAGAAATTAAACGCTGTCGTACAGTGTGCTGAAAGTAGGAGAGTCAAACAAGACCTTGAGTCCATACTCGAACTATAGTACGCAATAAAAAATCAATGGCGGACCCATTCATATTTGTAGGAATGGTGATACAGTACCTATGCAATTAACCTAGCGTATGCATACATCCGACTCGGAAATGCAAACAGGGAGGAATTTACGAGAAACCTCTATGCTAGACCTACTATGCCAAGGCAAAAATGTAGACGTAATATAGGCCCTATATAGATTTTGCCTAAGCTTTCGATAAAGTGGATCATGAAATATTATTACTCAAACTCTTCAACATGGGCATCCGAGGAAAATGTCTAAGATGGATCGAAGCTTTCCTGGAAAACTGAACCCAAAGTGTAATTATAAATAATAGTGTCCAAAGGACAGCCGGTACTCAGGGGAGTCCCACAAGGCACCGTGGTTGGTCCAATACTCTTCCTCATCATAATGAATGATATGGGGCACCAATGCAAGTTTGTCGTTCCCTCATCGTTCGCTGATGACACACGGATATTAGCAGTGGTACAATCAACGGCAGACGTACGGAATGTGCAACTAGATCTAACCAACATCTTTCTCTGGACATCGGTTTACAACATGACCTTCAACGAATCAAAATTTGAACTATTACGGTACGGGAAAACCTCTCCCTTACCGAATCTACGTTCTACACGGCGAGAGATGGGAGCGAAATCGAGAGAAAGCAAATTTTAAGAGATCTTGGGGTGAGAATACAAGATAATGCCACTTTTGAAGATCACGTGGCTCGAGTTGTTACTATAGGCAAGAAGTGTAGCGGATGGGTGCTGCGAACTTTCTCTCGAGAGGCAGACACAATGCTCACCTTATGGAAACAACTAATACTACCGAGGATTGAATACTGTTCACCTTTTTGGATGCCAAGTAAACGAAAAGACTTAGAGCGCCTTGAGGCTATCCAGCGATCGTTAACTGCCAAAATCCGGGGCATGCAAGATTTAAACAATCACGAAAGACTTGCTCAACTTCAAATGTACTCCATTCAAAGGAGATTCGAGCGCTTTACGATCATGTCTGGAAAATTCTGGAAGGCATTACTGTCAACGTTAATGGACGAATCCAGGCCAGACACTCAGATCGTATTGGTCGCACTTGTGACGTGCTAATGCCGATCAAAACTGGTGGTGACGCAATGGCCACAAAGTATTCTAATAGTTTCGCCGTTCGGGGGGCGAGATTATTCAACAAAATGCCACGTCACATCCGAAATGTCACCGGTACAGGGACTGTGAAATTTAAAAACTTACTGGACGCATGCTTATTAAAAGTGTCAGACAAACCTGTTGTAAGCGGCTACGTGAACTGTGGGGATAACTCGCTGTTAGCCACCCCGCTGGTCACGGGCTGCAGCATCACCTCTGCGCAAGATGGGTTGCGTGCATAACGCCACCTGGACCTCGTCCGAAGTATTATCAAGGTAAGGTACTTATTTACGTACATTATGTTTAAGCTAGGCAATACATTTTTCTAATATCTGTACAAAATTTATCGTATTGGACAATTATTACCTTAAATTTGACCATCTTAATTTTAGTAATTAGGGCTTGCTGAGATCCGACGCTCTTCCTGAACAAAACCGCAGTTTCACGAATTCGTTATCGGATCCTATAAAAATTACTTTAGCCATGGAGCGTATTCAAACTTTGAACCTTCCGAGACGTTATACATATTGAAGATTTGGATTTATGCTCGTTTAGAGAGCTGTGGATATTTTAAAATGAACAGATTGATTTCCATTATACTAGCATGAAAAGAAATTATCAAAATGTTTGAAACACTTCACATTAATCGGCATCGAGTTATCGTCCGGTGTGCCCAAGCGCATAGGTGCTAAAGTGGCCGTTCATGACATTATAGGATGTCGATTGGGTCCCGGAATGAAGCAGTCGAGGCTTAATTTGTCCGAAACTACAGCCAGGTGTGTCCGGAAAGCAAAGAGTGTAACGGGAGGACTCACCAGAAATTGGCATCAAAAAGTGACGTCCTCATCGACGATTCTATAGCTGAGCAGCCTATGAGTATTTTAACTAACTTTTCCTGAAAAATCGTCTTAAATTGCGATTTTCCTCTTTTTAGCACATGGATAAATTAAGAGAATATATGCCAATTTAGCAATAAGTAATTATCCATAGTAAATTGCAGTGCATGCTGGTGGAAACTTTCACATTACTAGCGCTGAAAGTTGGTCCCGTTTGGCTACCTGATTTGACTCCTTTTTTGAACTGAAGCCTTGTGTACACTTCATATTCAGTTCACAGTGCTTTTCACAGAACATATTTATTCCTTACCAACAGATATAAGTAACGTTGTAACCAATTGTGTAGGGGAGAGACACTGTAGTAACAGTTAGCCTATTGCTCGAACTTTCTGTACTTGACGACAACATTTTACGGTATTTTGCAGCTCAAGTAGCTGGCAAGTCATGAGCGGGAGATTGAACTAAATGGAAAAATACGGTAATGTGTGAGAGAAAACAATTTACAAAGGCCTGAGGTCCCACACTCTTAATACTTCGACTCGTCGATGTGATGTAAATTTGCTACGTGCGGTCACGGCTAAGTTTCATTTTAGTGCTATTGAGTCCTCCCGTTGCATTCTTTGCTTCCTGGGTGCGACGGCTTCGACCTTGTAAACTGAGCTTCAAACATTAACCTATAATCGGTTTTCCTTGAGACTTTGTAGAAATTTGCTATTCCCTCTTGGGGCTCCTGTTGGTTGCCACAATAATTAAAAACCTAGGGTAGTTTATTATTAGACCTAGACATGCCTATGCTGTGTGTGATTCTTTATTTTTAGCTCTTGAATAATATCTCTTGCAAGCTTTTCAGCGGTAGATGTTCGATCCTCGTTGGCTGACGGTAGCGGACTTTCAGTTTCCGGTCCGTGATCATATCGAGCTACGGGGTTGGCCTGTTAGCGCAGCGGTTTCTCGATCAAATCACGGACGCTTTCACAGATATCTACGCGGGGGATTACTGGTATCACGAAGCCTTTCATATGAGCGCGGAAAGTTTAGATCACCTATACAATACTTTAGTGTCAAGACACCGGTTTCGCGATCATGGTAAACATCGTACATTCGTACTTCCACTTGCCAGCCGTAAGGCCTCTACCACACCAGTGCAACAAGCGACGTGCGACGCAACAAATTTTTTGCGCGAAAAAACGCAACGTCGGGTACAGCAGCTACTGCCCCCCCCCCCCCCCCCCCCCCCCCCCCCCCCCCCCCCCCC
>LQNS02277603.1:9892337-9909515 GCA_001587735.2 Parhyale hawaiensis | reverse complement strand
CCCGCCGTATTATAGATAGGGGTAATGTCTCAATTACCGAATGCCCATCTATTACCGAATATAGGTAGGAATCTTATTGCGTTCGGTAATAGAAAGGCATTCGGTAATTGAGACATTACCCTAATTCAGCTTCCCAAAGTCATTAAGCCTCTAATTTCCCTCTATCTATTAGTGATGAAGAGCGTGACACAAAAGGTAAGTAGGTACGTACCAGCTGCACCCGTGGAAATTCCAAGATAAACGAACGTTTTCACTGTCCTCTATTTAATCTGAGGTAGCGCTTATATCTTAACCCACGCCCTCTCAACTAACGTTGCGGACGTTAGTTGAGATGGCGTCTATCGTAAAGCAGTCCGTCAACCTAACATCTCTTCTAACCTTTCCTAGTACTTTGATTTCATCACTGAATCACGCATTAGTTCTGTCAGCAAAGAATTTGTATTTGTGTCTTGATTAAGACATAGAAACATGACGGTATGTCTTGAAATATTCTCTTATGCATTTCCACACCTTTTCTAAGCTCTGTTTCACGCAGTTTACACAGATGGTTTAGCCCTACTTTTTAGAGGATACAAGTTTCAAATTTTTGTCGGCGTATCCAATTTTTATCTCACTATTTCGGAGCCCGTGGATACTGATCTGTAGCTCAAATTTTTCTGCTTTATTTAATGCGATAACTATGTTGTAAAAGAAAACAGATTTGGTGAATTTCCTCACTGACAACAGGGTAATCTCCTGTTCTCAAGATGTCATTGTATTTGCTCAGACCAAGGAGCTTCAATAGAGAAGGAGGGAGCTTTGCGGCCCAGTTACAGACTTGCCAGCGAGTCAACCAGATCTCTTATGGCTGTGAGACGCACATTGGTGGAAAAGACGGGGGAGCACTGAGTTTCACGGGGGAGTAGCAGACGAACCGAGTTACTGATATGCGATTGGTGCTCACGCGACTGGCTGCAGCCATAAGAGACTCTTTACAGATATGCGATTGGTGCATACGACAACTGGCTGACAGCCATAAGAGACTCTTGAGCTTCAACGGGCTAGGCTACTGGCTCCCTCCTTCTCTATACAAGCTCCTTGGCTCAGACATGGCACTGTAGTGGCGGATGCTTTCCCAGCAGCACAGTCTCTTGAAAAAAAAAAAAAGATTAAAGAACAAAGATGCCAACACTACCCGTTCTGTTCACCGCTGGCGTATCATGGCTACACAACTGGCCTCATTAGAAATGCCATCGACTGCCAGCAAGCGAATAGAATGTTGTGAAAAATGAAAAGCCGTTGGTAGATATGACACGGGGGAAATGATACATATTTGAAGTCGAATCTCTAATTTCCTTCTATCTATTAGTGAAGAGCGTGACTCAAAAGGTAGGTAGGTA
This sequence comes from Parhyale hawaiensis, assembly GCA_001587735.2. NCBI lineage: Eukaryota > Metazoa > Arthropoda > Malacostraca > Amphipoda > Hyalidae > Parhyale > Parhyale hawaiensis. The sequence goes on along the minus strand of LQNS02277603.1, from coordinate 9,908,136 downwards.
CAAGCGTATTAATACAGTGCGTTACCTTCGATTATGCAGCTAGAAATTTGTTACTTAATTTTTTCAAGATGAGTGTCTAACCTAGAAATATTAATATTAACTAACTGTATAGCTGTGTGGCAAATATAAACAGCACTTGTAAAATAAATATTTAGCCATTTGCTAAGTTTATCATACAATTTGCTTATTTACGAGTTTTTTACTGTTACCTCAGATTATGCAACAAGTTAATAAAAACATCATAAAAAGGAAGTAATTCAAGTGAACAGGAATATTTTAATTACTCGTCCAAAACTAAGAAATTATAAGCAAAACAATTCAATAAACACTGAAATAAGTGTTCAGAAGTGGTAAACAAAACAAGTTAATTTTGAACATGACACCTCCATTTTTTATTATTTTGTAAGGCGATTATCAACAGACTTTGTCAGGCTTGATATTTCAGATGGTGGAATAGAATCTGCTGCTGTTTTTACTGCAATCCATAGGCTTACTTTGCTCGAAAACTGCCAACCATCGTCATAGACCTTCCTATTGATCATTGCCCAGAGGTTCTCAATGGGATTAAAATCGGGGCTATTCGCTGGCCAGGTCATAATCTTTTTTTATTTAAATCCTCCATCCGTAAGCCAGTTAGCAGCGTACCGTGCTCGGCGTGAGGGAGCGTTATCGTGCTGAAATACCAATTTGGATCTGAGTGCGATAGTCTGCGCATCAAGCCATGGAATCAAGTTGGCTTCTAGAAACTTGTAGTACCTTTCTGCATCCAGTTTAATTCCTGCCACTGGAAATGGACCACTAAGGGTGTTACCTACAATCCCGGCGCAAAACATTACACCTCCACCACCTTGTTGACACTTAAGCCGTGTCTGTTGAGGTCGGTCATGGAGGACCCATCCAGGCTCCCATCCATCTGGACCATCAAGAGTGGCTCTGCATTCGTCAGTAAATATGACATTGGAGAAATCAGTTTTCATTTTCTCTTCAGCCCATTTGACCCTACTTTCTTTAAGAGTTTTGTTAGAAGTGGTTGTTTTTTTGCCTTTTCCACTTTCCCTAGCTTCTGCAGAACCTCACATCTTGTCTTTCTGATTAGTACTGGAGCTCCAGCGTCTTCAATATAGTCTTACTAGTAGAAAGTTGTATTCTAGCCATAGAAACCTTCAAATGTCGCATATCCCGAACAGTCATTTTCCTCGTAGAGGCTCTCTCCGGAGTTTTCCGGTTGACTTTACCTTCAATTGCATAAGCCTTAATTGTTCGGTGATCTCGCTGTAATTTCTTGGAAACTTCGAGTGTTGTCTTACCAGAAGCCAATAACGAAGTCACTTTTATCTTTTTTTCACCGGTTAGATCGCTTTTCTTGCCCGTGTTAACTACAGAGTGATGTTGCATAATCTGGCGTAACAGCAGCACCCCGTGCGATAAGCAGATGTTGCCAAAACGTAGGATATGGTTCAGTTTTTTTTTCTCTAATTGTTTTTATAGTTACAACATACCTGTGCACTAACTTACTATTAACATTTTAAATGTTTGACACTTATCTTGAAAAATAAGCAAAGAAATTGTATATGCATAATCAAAGGTAACGCACTGTATAAAGACTAGCTGGATCCTTGGAAATTCTACGATTAAGTAGTGCTCCTTTAATTTAACCAACCCCGTCTAATCTAAAGTCCTCCTGACGAACCCTGTCTACCGTAACACACCTCGTCTATAGCGGACTCTAACCTCTCACCTGTGAATCTTGCATACAACAGTACTTCTTGCAGTGTTTTCCTATCTATGCATACCTTTCTAAGCTCTGTTCAGCGCCGTACCTGTAACTTCTTCCACTCTTAATTAATTAAAACCTTTGACTTCAGCTGAGTGACGCTGACAGTCAGTTTTACGGAGCAGTTGAATAACCTGCACGAAAAACTTGCAAGCAAAATCTCTTAGCAAATTTTGACACCGAGACAAAAATTAACGTTCACGACGGGGCGGAAACTTAAAAAGGGTTGGAATACAAGATACCTAAGGCTATTTTAATTGCCTTCGCTGGAGAATTGAAAATCTAAAATTTATGAGACGTGGACAATTGAAGATTGGGAATTGACTTGATGCCTAATCGACACCTCCTCCTCCATATCCAGTGCGAGCTCCAGCAGAATGTTCCCTCCAAGATTCGAACTACGTACCTGGCTGGCCTATTAAGAACGTCGAGCGCCACAAGCAAAGCGAACACAATATGTTGTAAAAGAAATTAAGAGCGATATATAAGATACAAGTGAAATGGCCTTCATGTCTTCGCTTTCACATTGACTGGGTATTTTTTCAAGAAGAGCTTAAGAAGACAACTACGGTTGAAGTTCGTTTCAGGAGCATCTTGCAAGTTTCATTTTCCCCTAGCTAATAGTGAAAAGCGTCACGTACAGAACAGGGATGGACGGATTGACATAAGGATGGATGGATGTAGCCTCAAGCAGAATTATAATATAGATGTTTCGTTAATTTTGCAAAAGTCTGTTACCTGGAACCTTTTTCGCTTATGGGTCTTCAACGATGCGCGACAACATATTCAAAATCTTCAAATGGGTTTAATTTTTGCCCATATGTTTCCTTCAAGAAAATTCACAGAAATAAAACAGATAAATAAATAAATGCGCATCGGTCTGTATCGTCGTATTGAATATTTTATGTTCCCCTAAAATTCAAAGTTTAGACTATACAAAGCAGCTGTCAACTTCAAAGAGCAGAAGCAGCCACTTAATTGGTGCTTGAAACGAAGACTTCCTGTTTCAAATACGAAGTCTTTCTGCTCGTGAAATATTCCCTGGAGTCCCTGCTTATTACGATGCAATTGTCTTTTATCCGGTTTACTCTCTATAGCACACTGCTGCCGCTTCTGTTACATGGTGTGGTCTGCTATCAAGAACCCGGACAATGTTCTTTACTTTCTGTAGAATCCTCTTTCAAACAGTCTCTATGAAATTTTCTCACAACAATTACTGGCCACGCTATAGTTCGCCAGCAGCTTGACAAAGTACATCAGTTTCTGACGTATCACAGATACGCCTGACACAGGAGATACACAGGTAGGTATATAATAATCGCGGTGTTTAATCGACCTATTACTTTGAAATAATTTACACTCTAATGCTGGGGACACACATGAATTTCTACCCTCAACTGGTTGCTCGGATGTGTAGCGGGCCGTTCCGATACACACTTAAAATCGGTAGCATAGATACCGTGGCATAAATGACGTCCGAGTCTCGCATCCTTGCATCAAGTTGTCTGTGTAACTAAATATGCCTCGTGTGTCCCCAGCATATAAGTAATTTATTTTTGACAGCAGTTCAGACTACTTTGAAGCAAAAAACTATGTATTTACCGAAGTGGAATTGCTATTGTTCTATAGGAAGATAGGATGCATCTTCAGCGGATGCAATGCATACTGCTTATTGTAGTACTAGAGTGCCCGCGCTTTCAAAAAGGACAGTAAGGAATTTGTGAAGACTCGCCTTCGTTGAACATACTTTTGTTTCTAATATGCTTCTGAAGGATACTCTTCAATGGCCAACGTACTCATTGTGTAATAACAGATAATTGCTCTCTCTTCCAATTCATCTAAGCTGCACAATCTTTCCCACCTCAGATGACACGCAGAAAATATGAGCGCTTATCAGCAAGCAGCAAAGCATTCCTGAATTTAATTTATTTCGCTGCGAGTATCCCACTTACCGTATGATACCCCTCCAATACATCGAAATTCCCGTCATTTTGAAGCGAAAACTGCCCCGTCAAAAGCAAGAAACCATTCTGGAACAAATAATTGTGTCTACTGCAGGAGAATAAAAATAATCGCTTCGCCTGTACTTTGTCGATCATCTACTGAATTTAGGCGTCGAAAATTGAGAGTAAATATAGTTCCAATGTATGGAGAAAGTTATAAAAATCAGACTCCATGGCAAAACTAAAAGAAGTTGTAAATATCTTTATTGCTTTTCGATTTCAACGTTAGTTCAACAAGAATTACATTCAGTTACAGGGATAAGGATCCCCCCTCGCTATCTTCTACAACCTGGTCTGATTTTTGCTCATCAAACTCCATGAAAACGTAGCAGAATTATAAAATCTGCAATTTAGCCTATTTTTCGGCATTCAATTTTGTTAAGAAAGATGAGATACATGAGTTTATTATATTTTTTTTTATGCTGACGGCAAGCATGTATACTGAAGAGGTGCCGATGCACATACTTTCCGTCATATTTTACGGCCTAGTCGGCTAGTATCTTATCAAGAGGAGATGAATAATGCGATGATAACAGAAAAATTTCAATATTGACTGAAAGTTGTGCAGAGCTCCTGGTCCACAGCTAACAAAATGGGCCTAGATCGATCCTTCGAAATAACATGATCCGTTTATGTTTTCCTGCCATTTAGGTGAGCATAATTAATAAGTTCTGCAGCTCGACGCTATTTAGGTGCTTGGCCTTAATACTAAATAATAAAAAACAATTAAAACAGGCAGATAATTTTAAAATCGAAAAAAATATGGTGGAATAAATTTCAGCTTTCTACAGTACCCAAGTTCGGACAAAAAAAAACATTGTGCCAATGGTTAAAAAAAGGCATCACGTAACGTCTTTACCTTGAAAACATGTCTTTGTTGGAGCGCAGCGTGTCGCAGCGCGACCTGGTGTCGAGGTCACGAGAGTTGAGTTCAAAGATTCACACCTTCGCAGAGTCGGCCAACCCATCGGCGAACTCCAGCCTTCAGTGTGTGTTTGACTACCGAAGTGTAAGGTGTATAGTGCGTTGCTCCTGTTGCCCGACCCGCGTGACAGAACTGAAACAACGTGCAATTCCTGCCTCTCGAGCCCAAGAAGTTTTTTTCCTGACATTTCTTCAGTAATTTTGTAAGTACTTTGTGCCCATTTTCTGTTGGTAATTTCCCGTAAATATATCATCGATAGTATTAGTAAAACTTGTATAATGCAAAATAGAAAAGTAAATTGTGCCAGTTTCTGATGTCGCTCTTGGTAATTGTGATCATTATTTTTTGCATCATCTCCACTCAAACCCAAGATTTTTAGACCGTTATTCTGGTTTAATTTGATGTGTTGTATCTAATTCATTGGCTACAGCCGTCGAAAATTTCCACTTTATTATCAATTTAGTGCATTGTGACGGATATGAGAAACCAAAAGATCGTTTCAACTCCTCCGATTTTCTTTTCCTGACTTTTTCACAAAAACAACACAACCGGTTTGAATCATTTGATTTAAAAGAAAACTATAATTTTGTACATCTTGCACATACTGTCAACTTGGGCCCCTACTCCCCTTTATAACCTTGACACGGTTGAAAACACGAGTTAACTAGCGCTTGCCAGACGAACAATTTATTTTATTATTGGGTAATTGTAATTTTTTTAGGACCTCTGAATCCTATTCATCCCGATGCGAAAGTAACCTTCCTATCTCCAAAACATTATCCTCACTGGGCTAATTTTAGTTCTTTCCAGACACCCAATATAGGGTAAATACTCGTTATTGCGTCACCCCAGCATAAACAGTCACCTCTTCAATTCTATTAAATATAATAAGATATTCATTTGTCTCGTCGGGAAAGCATTGCAACCAAAATGCTGTCGTAAATACGTTCCCGCCTCTAAACTTCCGACGGATGATCCAATAACTAAGTTATATTCATCCAGATTCGAGAGGGCGTTGCATCGGTAGCGAGAAACTGGGAGTCTTGTGAAATGAACAAGCCAATGGTCCGAAACTGTTAGGGTGTATTTGTGCGCATTATAACAGGAGCTTTGGGCACTTCAAACGATAGTTATGTGCATATTCTGAATGCAATGCCAATCCATTTCGAAACATTTTTACTCGTGCTTATATTTATTATTCACACTTAGGGGGACATGCGAAGCAGTTGTAGTCAAGTGATTTTGGTAACTTTAACACTATACATACGTAGGTTAAATGATACATAGTAAATCGGTTTTCATGAGTGACATTTTTGCCGCAAATGCTTTGTTTTTGAGATGTTTGACTTTGGAGTTCCCATTGTTTTCCTACGGGAGAAAATACCCAGGGATCCCATAGAAGCCCAAACTCACCTAAACTGACCTAACCTATCCTAATCCCCAAAACACCTAAAAAGAGGTTCTCCCTTACACTGTGCGAGTCTGGGTATTTTCTCCCATAGGAAAAAACTGGGAACTACGAAGCCAAATATCTCGAAAACTAAGCATTCGTGGCAAAAATGTCAGTCGTGTAAAACGTTTTAGAATGTCCCATTTAACCTATATATATTGTTAGAATTACCAAAATCGCTTGACTACAACTTCTTCATGTTGTCCCTTTTAATTGGTCTATTGCCTCAGTTTGAAGCATCATTTGCATTTGTGATACCGGACGATGGGCTGTGTATCATTAGCACTATTTTTTTTATCGATAAAGTATGCATAAAATATACGGTAAAAATGCAGTTTAAAGGCATACAAAAAAGACCCTTTTTTTATTGATGTACTTTTTGATGTAGAATACAAATCCGAAGTGCGTTTGTGGCGGTCGCACCTAGTTTTGGAGTTATAGGGAAAAAACCCAGATACTAATAAAATCCTTACTATAGCATACGACAATGGGAGATCCGTGGGAAACCGGGGTTTTTGGGTGGGGGGAGGGAGGGATTTAGGGCCAAAAAACTAGGGGAAAATTGAAATCTGGCACAACTTTCCGGTAAAAATCGAAAAAGATACCCTAAAAGAAAAATACCCGTACAACACTACAGTTGGCAGTTTTATTCACGGAAGAGCAACATATTACAATTTGGCTACTTTTCCACACCACTCTAGGGCTGTAAACCCAGGGAGTAGCAGCCTCAGCGCGTTGAGGCATTAATTTAGGTCATAGTGCAAAATTTACACTTCTGGATTTTTGTTATTTCTGGCAAATTTTCTGGTTGAATTAGTATTTAGGAATACTGAAATGAACATTTAAGGTGGGCAAATATTTTTATAGCAACAATGGGGCTCGTACATATAAGGTTAGGTAGGCAAGGACTGGTTCTGCTAATATCCTATGAGAATATATATATATATATAAAAGTGTAGAGCAGATATAGCTTCATATTTGTAAACAAAACTGCCACTACATAGGTATTAGCTGAACCAGTCCTTGCCTACCTAACCATATATGTAAGAGCCTCATTGTTGCTATAAAAATCTTTCCCCCACCCAAAATGTTCATTTCAGTATTCCTAAATACTAATTCAACCAGAAAATTTGCCAGAAATAACAAAAATCCGGAAGTGTAAATTCTGCACTATGACCCAATAATATGTTTGGCGTGTAATATGTTGCTCCTCCGTGTTGTGTAGGTATTATTCTTTTTTAGGGTAACTTTTTCGATTTTTACCCTAAAGTTTTGCCAGATTTAACATTTTGCCCCTAGTTTTTTTTGGCTCTAAATCCCTCCCTCACCCAAAAACCCCGGTTTCCCACGGATCCCCCACTGTCGTATGCTATAGTAAGGATTTTATTAGTATCTAGGTTTTTTCCCTATAACTCCAAAACTAGGTCCGACCGCCACAAACGCACTTCGGATTCGTATTCTACATCAAAACCTACATAGATTAAAAAAAGGGTCTTTTTTATATGACCTTAAACTGCATTTTTACCAAATATACTTTTTGAACGTTTCCTTCTGAACCCGGTTTTACAATGCGTAATTTTTTCTTAGGGGGCCAAAAGCCTTGACTCATATTGGGTAAAAGCAACACCGATCGGTCTCGTAAGGAATTGGCGCCTTCAAATAGCTGTGGAAAATTCGTTACCCGAAGGATTGAGACGAGCCACACCACAAAACCACACTCAATTACTGCAGATTGCGGTTTGATGTGTCCGGCCACAAAAATAATAAGCTTAATGAAATTACGAGCGCTAAAAGTAATACCATCAAAATCCGCATTCTTCGGCTGGTCCGAAACACCGTTCGGCGTATGCATGAATAGGATTCGTCGGCCTGCCAGTCAGTTTTCTTTTAATACTCCAGATGAAGTGCCAAAGTTTCCCTAGAACAGATGAAAAGTACCCAGTTAGGGTAGGGAGCCCGAATGAAAACACTTTACCTTAAGTACAACTTGCTGATCTGAGATTTAATTATGTAATAAAATATCTATATTCAACGCTTGAATTTTATTTATTTCTTGTTTCCGACGGAGAGGGAATATCGGTTTGTCGACAACAGTGCAGTCCTGCCAGCGGCAATTTGCAGAACAACCTAGTGAGTAGGTCAGAAAAAAAACAAGAACTGCCTAAAAAAAAAACGAACTGCCTGTACCTAACTAGACATGTTATTCTATTCAAGCAACCATCATATACGAAGCAATAATGGAAAATTTAAAAATGTATATACCTTAGGAGAGTTCACCGCTACATTTTGTTAATCATTTCCTTCAAAAATAGCAACAAAGTTATTAATATCCTTTGCCTTTTCGAGTCTTGCAAACGCCACAATCATTAATGTCTTTTATTAATTCTGGCTGAGGTTGCCATGGCATGCACGTCTCACCGTACTGACACGCAGAAAAGTATGTTCTTTACGATAAAAAACGCCTGTTTTCTTAGCACTAACGACGTAATATAATAGCTATAAAGCAATAATAATTAATCGTAAAAGACACTGTTGTTCATCACAATGCTCTTGTTCATCTGTTCTTCATTACAAACGACAATGTGCATTGACGCAAATTCAAACGACGAGGTAGTTTACAGTGAACTAATTTTGCTTAATGTGAAACAATTTTTCTGTATGATAGAATATCTTGAAAATAATAAATAAGTGCGGCTCCGAAAGCGAACTGACCGCCCTACCCTCCGATAGATGTCTCTGGTGGCCAGGAAGCAAGGAGTGTAAAGTAAACGCAATACAATATCAATAAATAACACTGAGTAAAAATTGGAGAATATGCGCTGAAAATGTCAACAGCTATCTATTACAGTAGCTCCTTGCTTCTTGCTGGTGTCGGTTTGTTTACAGAATTTGGCGCGTTTGACCAGTGAATCGAGCGCAAAAGTGCTGCAGGCTCCATCCCAGAGTCTTGCGCAAAAGCGGGAGTGTGCAGGTTTTTAGATTTTGATTTCGCTCGCAAAACTCGGATAGTCGATCTTTTGGATAGAGTGTGGCATCGGCATATGGCGTGTTTGATTTGGCACCAAAATCAAGCTTTAGAGGCTTGACTTGTCCGAAACTTTAGGCAGAAGCTTTGGCTTTGTCACTTTGAATTGTGCTGCAAGTGTTAGCAACAGGGGTGTGTGGCAATCCAGCAGATTTGGGTTACCGGTGCTACACCACGTAACGCCGGTGACCCAGCCAGTCGCAACCCGTGTCGCAATCATAGCTCAAATGGCGAGTTACGGCGATGTGGGTCAACGAGCACAAACGTCGATTTTGAATAAAAAGAGCACTAAATTCATTCAAATGCGCAACAAACAAACTTGGGACACCAGAATAAGTAAATCGAATTCGTCAGGGAACTTTTACTGACCAAAGCTTAATTAAAACTAAATGTCAGTATAGCTGAACTTGCTCCATTTGTCGCTAGATGGCGTTCTCACAACCACTTTCCGGGTTACAGTAACTTTTTTTCAGGTTGTGGTAGCCCCGATTTGGCGTGATTGCAACACACCCCAGGATTACGTTGAGCAGACTCCGTTTTATGGAGTAAGAGTTTCTGGAAGATCAATGCCTGGAACTCTTTTGCGATGAACGAAGCCAGCGCATCCACCTGAAGCACGGACAAGTCAAGTCTCTAAAGTTTAATTTTGCCGCCCAATCGAACATGCCCTTAAGACGCCTTCGATTGGGTCATCAAAGTCGATCTAAGCCCAGCACTCTTCTCTTAACTTGTCCGAAACTGCCTTTGACCCATTTATTCACGTTTCAGGCACTAGGCTCACTGATAATTGATCACTAGTGAGACTTCAACGAACTCAATCTTCGTAAAATTTCGGTTCAACGTAATAGAGTAGTTTCTAAGAACTGTTACGCCATTCAAAGTGACAAACCCAGAGCTCCTGTCTGCAGGTCTGGACAAGTTAAGTGAAGTGTGCTTGGTTTAGATCGACTTTGACGATCTAATCGAAGGCGTCCTTTGTAATATGCTGTTCGGCGAGAATTCTGTCTCTCGTGGTTGTAACTTTAATTGATTTCTTGCAGTTTTCATTTTATTTGATGGAAAAAAAGAAAAAAATCACCCCAGGCAGAAAAGTGCGGAAGTACAGTAAGGTTTTCATACCTCAGATAAAATCAGATTGCTCTATTCTATTTCATTCAAACATTTTTTTCATGTCGCGTAAATTGTATCAAAACTCAGGAATTTTTACCCTGTTTTCGATGCAGTACGAGGTCTTTCGTCAGTCTAAAACTCTTGTATTTGACATCAAGAGTACCTATTTAACGCACTTATAGGCACCACACTTGGAAACTTGGTAGCTAAGTTCTGTAGCCGTAAAGCGGGTAAACAGCTACCTAATCGGAAAAATATGGAAACTCATTGATTTATAGGCTAGCTAGACGCTCAGCGAGTCCAACGACGACATATATTTCTAGTGGACCCGTGCGAGAAAAAAAACTCAATAATCAACATATTTGCTTAATATAGCCCGGTGCAGAATCTTCTCTTCTTTGACTTCTGTCTTCATCACAAGAAATTTGTGATGAGTGACACTTCTTCTTTGATTGTACTTTTGTTACTAAAATATAGAGGAAAACGCTACGATGGCCAACTCAAATTATCATAAGAAATGCGTGTTTTCTACTGAGCAGTACACTTCAATTCGTCTTCAGCACACTCCTTCCTTCCTTCCTTTAGATGACATATGAAGAAACAAGAGCACTCTGAGAGCGCATACCTCCGCCAAGTAAGGCTCGGTTGCGAAAAGTTAAAGTTGGCTCTGAGACTAGGATTTTCTCTGTATCTATACCAAAATCTAATCATTTGTGCCCTTCAACAGTGTTAACAGCTTCAGTAATTTTATTTGAAGATTCGTTCATAACTTTTTGAGTTATGCTGCTAACAAGCATTTTAACGAACATGAGTCAAACATACAAACGAACTAATCGATCTGCACCAAAATTGGATTATTTATGCCTTTAACATTACTAACAACTCCTATAAGTTTCATAAAGATCCATTCATTATTTTTAGTTATTGCGCTAACAAGCATAAAATTAAAAACAGTGGCGAACGAGCAAGCAAACGGATCATTAAAAATATGGTAATTTCTTCATCATGTACCTAACAACTCATGTAAATTTTGTGAAAATCTGTTCACAACTTTTTAGTTATAACATTGAGAAAAATGAGACAAACAAACAAACAGATAGACGGATCTTCACCAAAAGCTGATCATCTGTTTCTCTTAACATACTTAACAATCCCTGTAAATTTCGTCAAGATCGGTCCATAACTTTTTGAGTTATCTTGATGACCGACAGACACACACAAACCCGACGAAAACATATCCTCCTTGGCGGAGGTAATTAACTGAGCACTGAATTGTCACTGAATTTCATTTCCGCTGCGCACGGTATCCAGAATACACAATGCGATAGATTCAGCAGAACGAAATTTTCGCTCCCAAAAATCTTGAATAAAAAACAACACATTTACCACACCGGAATAAAATCGGTTCTTCTATGCTTCACTGATTTTCTACTAAATGTGTACATCGTAATGAGTGATGAGAAAATTAGTGAATATTTGACTCCACGGAAACGGCAAGAGCAAGAACTGCACTCATTGTTAATAACGATAAGTACCGTATTCCAAGTTTAGCCTTCTTCGGCAGTATGGTTTAATTAATTGCTTACTGAATTCCATCAGAAATGATCAGGATCGCCAAAATCTCCAACGTGGCAATCATGAAATGCATTCAGATAATAAAGAGAAAAGGATCATGAAATGCATTCAGATAATAAAGGGAAAAGGATCATGAAATGCGTTCAGATAATAGAGGGAAAAGGATTTCATTTTAGCTTTCTTCTGCAACCTGGTCATCGACCTCCATGAAAACGAAACTTTTTTACAAAATCTGCAACCTGGCCTATTTTTTGCCTATCTACTGTATTTCCTTAAAAGCGGACACGAAATAAATCAACCAACCGTTTTATTATACAAGGATAGGGGTGGACACGTTTCATCGGTTCCATGCCTGTTCAATACGTATCACGAACGAAATAAATGCAGCCTAATTATAATTTTGTTTCAGATAAGAAGTCAATATAAACAGTGATCACTTGTTTCTTTTCTTCAAAAACTTGTTATTTATCGATATGTGCTTACGCACACGAGTTACCTTCTAAAAATCAAGATTAAGCTTGTTTCGAGCAGAAAAAATAAACTTCATGACAAGAACTAATAAACCAATATCTTGCTATACGAACCAAACGCTGACAGCACTGCACGAGGAGTTCGACAGGGCACCAAACTTAGGCATATGGGGTTAGACTTGTCCCAATCATCGGGCAGGTGCTCTGGCTTCGACTTGTTGACTCACATTTAGATTGTTGACTGTTAATCATTTGTCAGTGCGACCTCCATGAACTTTAGCTGATTCTGAAAAATGGAGATTCCAGTTAGCTCTAAATAAACTGACTGCTGCCAATTCCACTCGTTAGTCAAAAGAACGAGTATCTTCATCTTATCGTCCGAATGCCCTGATTAAAGTTTTGGGTCTACATCCATTCATGATATAATATGTCCGAAAGTTAACTGACGGCACTTGCGGAGTAAACTGAACTGACGGTAAACATTTTTACACTGTTCCTTGGCCATCTCAAAGCTGTGTCTACAAGAGTTCTACATAACATTCGGCCGAAAAGACTGCGATACTCGTTCTTTTGACTAGCGCATGGCATCGCCATAACACCTGCAACACCATTCAAGTGTCGAAGCCAAAGTTTCTGTCTGCATTTTCAGATGTCTGCATTTTAGGCATAGCTTACGTCTTCCTTGACGACCCAATTGAACATGTCCGTGAAGAAGCAGAAACTGTCAAAAAAAAAAAAAAAAAAAGACAAAACCGAGGCTGGCGTGGAGTGATATGTATTAAGAAGCTGCATCGCTTGGAATTCTACTTGAAAGAAATAGAAACAAACAGCGAATCAACTAGAACCAAACCAAGATATCGAAACTGAGACACCCATTCCAATTCTTTACCGTTGAAATGAATCGTCGGTAAGTCCTGCGTGCTGCGGTGCTTTGTGCCCTGGTCTGTTGGGGTTTGGAATTCGTTGCCGGAGTCGGCTTTCGGTCGTGTTGGCCTGCAGGCGTTTAAGTCAGCAGTTAATGGCTTTTTGTTGGATTCTCCTTAGCAGCGTTTCGGCTTCTTGGTGTTGCAAACTGCTTCATTTGGGTTGTACTACCTGTCCGTGGCGGCCCGGGCGTGAAGTATTAATAATAACGAAAATGAAAAATCGAAAGTGTTTGGAGTTCGTCAAATAGCAGAGGATCGCGACCGACTTGCTGGCGAATACCGCTGTTTAACGACGAAAGCAAGTACAATAGGCTAGGCAGTAAAGGCAGCCATTTTGCTCGACGAAGCAAAGGTGGAAAATTTCATCCAAGGTGTACCGTTTCAACGCTAGAAGGTGGACGTTCTGTCATGGTTTGGGAAGCAATCAGTGCTCATGGTGCAGGGCCTCTTGTTTGTGTAAACAGCCGATTTAATTAGCCTGGACATGCTTGAAATTTTATTTCCATTATGATGATAATTCGCCAGTGAAATTCATCATAATTTAGGACAAATGGAATTGGGAAATTCTCGCAAACAGACAAGCAGGACATTCCTACAGAGCTAACACGTAGCGTATTTCGAGTGGCCAGCCCATCTGCCAGACTTGGTTCCAATGGATAATATGATATTAAAACGCTAATCAGGTTTGCGAAGAAAATGTTTTTATTCTTGATAATAATAACAAAAACGTGACTCCCTTTCACCGGAGCTCGGTAGGAAACTAATCGGGAGGTGCCAGAGGCATTGCGTGCTGTTAAATCACAGAAGGGTTACACTACTAATTATTATCAGCAGTTCATGGCTAATGGTTTGTTCATAACATTGATTAAAAATTTATCCCAAGAACTTCTTTCAATAATGCGGACTTTCTATTCCTGTGACATACATTTTTTTTACTGAGGAAAAGATTGGTTAGTTTTTGGTATTTCATAAAACGGTATAGTAATTTAACGAAGAAATGTTAATTAATCGTTTGCTATGTAGTTTATTACGGTTAAAAACCTAAAAATCAGTGTAAATTAGAATCGAATGATAATATTGCCGGTGTGTAGTTTTCTTGCGTCACTGTATGCACTAAAACTAGTTGTAGTTAGCAGATTAATGGGTTTTTACCTCCGGAAAAGAGCACATGCTGCCCCCCTATTGCCTCCTCTCACCGGCAGAACCAGGAAGGCAATTGCCCCTCCTGCTCCCCCCGAAGCGCTCCTGTATGATGAAAGAAAACTTGAGACAAGCGTCATGCGAGACTCGGCATTCGAAGAAATGCTGGGTCGCTAGTCTGGTCTACGCTCGTGCGACCAGCGCAAACTTTGTCAAGAATTTCCAAGCTTTCTTCTTAGTAGTTGCAAGTCACTAGCTATTAGATTCGTAGAAAAATACCAAAGATTCCGCTTTGCCCGGATTAATTTGACAACTGATTATACAATGAGTTTAGCTACAGAAGCAAAAAAACAGTGGAATAAATTGGGTACAAGTGTGTTGAAATAAGTAAGTTCCTAATGATACTTCAGGTATGTCGATATGTTGATGTAGCGTTGTGCTGCACGTTCTTTCTTTAGATTGTTGAAATCATTTGGTCTCTATACCCTTGCATCTCTTGAAAATACAGATTGAATGCATATTTTTCTCCAGAAAACGGGCACATGCTGCCCCCCTGGCGCCCCCTACTGAAAGGGCAGGGGGGGCCGTCGCCCCTCCTGCCCCCCCGGTTTCGGCGCCTTTGATACCGTACCTTCCATAGCAACTCAGAACAAGGAACATGTCTAGACACGATCATGCAGGCAGGCTCAGGTCCCTCAGCTGGAGCGCTCAAGTGCGACCCCCGTATCCAAGATACTATCTTCGGCACCTGAAGTTTCTCCTATCTTATTCCCATAGAGCGTGACAAGAAAGATATAAATATAGTTGTAGATAAATAAATAAACAGTGGAATCTGCGTTCGAGAAGTTGATTGCTGGTAAGCTGGGTCGTTTCGCTGAAGTTACGGGGTTGCCGCCTGCTGGTCAGTTTGCGTACAGAATTGGCTTGGGCCGTTGTGAAGCTCTCTTGTCGGAGTCACACCTTTTACAATCTGCGGTGGATTGTGGGTCGGAAGCACGCCTTGTCCAGTTGCTCTAGCGCGGCGTTTGACAGGGTTAACCACAAGGGTCTATTATACAAGCTGGAGTCCTGTGGTGTGGGTGGTAGGGTCTTGTCAATCATTCGTGATTTTGTTTCTGAGCGAACGCAGAGAGTGACTGTTGACGGCGTTTTGAGGGCCTCAGTCGGGGTGGTGTCTGGCGTCCCTCAGGCAGTGTAATTGGCCCGATGTTGTTTGTTCTCTATACTAGTGACATGTTCTCTTCACTCGAGAACACGTTCATCAACTATGCCGACGATCCCACTTTGATGGCAGTGATACCTGCTCCTCGCCTGCGTGATGCTATCGCTCAGTCTCTGAATAGGGATTTGTCACGCATTAGTGCATGGTGCTCGGCCTGGAGTATGAAGCTGAATGCCAGT
>LQNS02277603.1:9873094-9883475 GCA_001587735.2 Parhyale hawaiensis | reverse complement strand
TATATAAGCGCAAATATGAACGCCCCTGGCACCCACCCCACCCCTTTCCCCGTGGCAGAGGAAGGGGGTGGAGGGGGTGCCAGGGGCTTTTTTTAAGCCGCTCTAGACGCACGGCCATCGCCGCCGCAGTGCAGCGGCTGCCCTGAGAGAGCAGCATTAGAGCAGCTGCAATCTTGCAGAGCAGCTGTACAGTCGCTGCTGCAGCGTCCTGTACCACCCCTGAATGGCGGACATCCAGCATGTAATTAAGTACCTATTACCACCCCTCAGGCAGCCATGGTAAGCTTCTGCCGCGGCTCTAAATTCTGTTAGGGCAAGTGTGTTTAACCCAATCAACATAAAGCTCTTTCTGTGGCAATATTGGTTTTTCTAAAATGAAATGGAAAAAATGAAGTGTCCGAACTCTTTTGTCCAGACTAAATTCTTACTATTATAATTCATTTGCTTGTAACTTTTTGTTTTATTTATTCTTAACAGCAGAAATTTCAACACAATTTAGGTATGACATGTTGCTTAACTTGTGTAAAATTACAGTTCAATGCCTTCAATAATATTGACGTATTTCACGATTAGCTGATGAGTTTTTAGGTGTCCTAACCATTACGGCCGCTACTGTACGTCGCTATAAGTAATTTGGCACGTGTCATGTAACATTGCAAATATCTATTCAAGCAACTCCAGTTATTTATTTAATTAACGGTTTTCAATCCATTGCTAAAACGACAATACAAAAAAGTTACCAAATGGCACAATGCTCCCAATTTACTTATTTCAAATTACGTTTACAGGACGTGGCTGTTTTCTTTTTTCTTGAATTGAAAATAATGAGATGTGGCGCATGATGTCGCATTACCACCTTATGACAGAAATATTAACTTCAGGAAAATCTATCAATCCCGGTATTATCTGCAATACTGACTCCTCGTGGGATAAGGATGGACTCAGTTACGCCGGCCCAGCAGTACCTATGTGTAGTCGCTAGGCTCAGATAGTGACTAGATGTCCAGCTCACACGTCATCTCGAACACAGTGGAAGTCGGCAGGTGAGATAGGTAGGTACCACTGTATAGTATTTAAATTGAACGGCGCTATAGAACAGTCACTCACAAGTTGAGAATACCATTGCATAGAGTGGCAACGGCAGACGATTTTAATGGCTTTTTGTAGTAGATTAATATTTTTGTATGCAAAAATTAGCTAGAGAGGCAATCTGAGTCACGATATAGTGACCAAATGGCATTCTAAAGCTCTAAAAGTTTTTATATTTGGCGAATACTGTAGCTATGGGCGGTCCAAGAATCCATTGAGCTTTAACGAAGCATAGTAACAGTGAAATGCGAATGGGAAGCTGTAGAAGAGCCCAGTTTCGGAGAACTTGGGCAC
Source organism: Parhyale hawaiensis (assembly GCA_001587735.2). NCBI lineage: Eukaryota > Metazoa > Arthropoda > Malacostraca > Amphipoda > Hyalidae > Parhyale > Parhyale hawaiensis. The sequence goes on along the minus strand of LQNS02277603.1, from coordinate 9,882,092 downwards.
AGGCGTGAGAGCCGAGACAATCCGTAACTAAGTACCTATTTGCAAAAAACAGGCTCGGTAAATAATCACAATTAGAAAAAATCTTCGTCTTTACTCCTGACACAAAGACATGCACGACATGTTTATATTCACAGTATAATGAAAATGGGCGGTTATGATCAGAATTTTCCATTCCAAATAAAATATTAAAATTTGTATACTTTTAAGGCGGTGGGAAATATGGCTAAAATAGGCAAAAGACTGACTTTAGAAATACCGGTACGTTATCCCTACAATGAAACACGATGGAGGGAGCCTGGTGACCCTGTCGCAAGAGTGCCCGAAGTCTACGTACGGGAACTTGATTAAATTTTTGTCGGAAGGCTGGAGGGAAAACATTTTTCTGGATTTGGGAGAAAACGATGCTGCCCAGTGTGATTTAGACATGACGGCGAGCGGGATTCGAAAGAAACTTTTTCCACGTGCTATGCAAGAACAACCAATTTTTCTTTTTTTTTCACGTGCTATGCAAGAACAACCAATTTTTCTTTCTCATTAAAACAAATTAAATTTGCAAACAAAAAACCACTTCAACAGTGCACAATTTCACGGAGAAGCGTGAGTTGACAGCAAAATTACGAGTGAAACCTATATGAATTGCAGTGTTTTCTCCGTTTTTGTGTAAAATACACTTACTTCATGTATAATTTAGCAAAGTTCGTTTGAAGCCATCAAAGAATCATCAATTCTAAGCGAAAGCTTGGAGTTGTAACCTTATCAGCAAAGTAAATTCTGCTTACTGCGATGAAAACTCTCTTAATGCTTGATTACGTTCTTAACCTAATCCAAGTGCAGTAGGTTCCATTGTTACATCAGCGGGATACATAATGTTCAAAAGGCCTTAGCACAGCATTAATATGACACCTGTGCGTACGACTGTAATTTTTATTTTCCATCAATAGAAAAAATTATGAAGCTAAAAAATTAGATTTACCGAAAAGCTCAAAATCACTAAAAAAATGAATCTACTAAAAAAATTCGATCTATGTAAAAAAATGAACTAACTGAAAAATTCGATCCAAGTATACAAATAAGATTTTGATGAAATTCTCGATTTTTATATTTATTTTCATTACAGAATCCCACCACTGATACAACGACTCCATGGTTTCTACCGTGACAGGAACAGTTTGCATGCCACTTATTCAACTAACAAACAAAGCAAATAGAATAACTTTTATGTCACTTGAAATTCAATCTACGATTTCATACCACCAAACTAGGTCAATTCGCCCAATTTAAACTAAAGAAATGTTATTTGCAGAGCCTGGCGCAATGGCCATCGCCGATTATACGATGGCGGTGGTGTGAAGACCATCGCCATCGTATGAACTAAGATTTTACGATAGAACATTGCAGCAAATCCAACGGCGATGTCGATCAAACAATGGTCAGATGGAATTGTACCAAACAATCGGCGATGGCCATTTATCCATTGGCGATGGTATTATAAGGAAGCACTGGTCCGATGAAATGGTTGAACATCCTAACGGCAATGGCATACGATGGGCATCGTCATCGGTTGTACTTCCGTTGCCGATGAAATAATAAAATAAGGCTAAAACTACAGAAAAACAGCCTTACGAGTGTGAAACATTCAATTATTTAGTAACATTAAAAGAAAGAGTGGGTTACAAAGTTTATTTTAATATATTTCCCAGATCTAACAATATCAATTAATAACCTGGACCTTGCATTTTGCACCTTTCATCAGCTAGGAAACTGACACAGAGGGGGAGGTTATAAGAGATGCTGCTTTTATTCGATGTTTGTGGTCTGAGATGTTTGCATTTTTAAAATGTGTTAATGCGATGGTCCATCGCCGATTGTGACGCGCTACGATGGCCATCGCCGCTGGTTATTTCATCGTAGCTCATCTCCGATGAAAACTGGAGATTTTTGGTTCCGATGGCGATAGAGCGATGGTATTGCATTGTCCATCGTAAGAGCGATGGCGATGGCCATCGTACAGTCGATTTTGCCATCGTACAACATCGTACGTACCATAATCGTCGATGCCGACCTCTAGTTATTGGTCGTCAATCGAAATACAGCCACACAAATCGCTGAAACTGAACAGAGTTCGGATAAATCAAGTGAGCACAACTGCACGTCGGTAGAAATACAAGCGATCTAACTCTTTCTGTCAGAGTCCGTTGGCACAGAAGCAGTATATGAGACTATCTCATGTCAGTTTAAAAAATACGCTACTTAATTTCTGCTTAGTAGACTCACTTCTTACGGAGAAGGGAAATAGCCCGACCAGAGGTTTTGAGAAGCAAAGAGTTAATAAAATCATCGTATACGTATAATTGAAAACGTTTCTGAGTCCAGCTCCATCATCAGTTATGTCCGGAAATATAAAACAACGAATTATTTTCGGTAATATGATCGAACCAACCACAGTCTATCAAACCTAACTAAACACAGTTACGCTAAACAAAATATTAGTATGGAGTTTAAAAGCAAGATAATACACATATTACTTATCGATTTCTTTTTATGTTAATTTAGATTATACCGCTCCTAGTCACATCGCCCATAGAAGGCAAATGAGACTCCCATGTTCAAGTCAATTGAAATGCTCAGATCAAAACTTGACACATGGGAGTAGGTACGTTCGAACAAAGACAGAAATAAGGCCAACCTGTACGTCAGCGGAAAAAAAATGCAATTTAGCTTCTACCGATCGCAGTCAGTCCGTTCAGAGGAGCCAAATGAGACTATCTGCACGTCACTACGCGCAGATCAGATACCGTCGGACACACGGACCCAGCACACTTGTAATTCGCTGGTGGAGATAGCAGGGCAGATAACAAATGCAGCAGAAGGTGAACATTAATCAGAGACGCAGCAGCGCAAGGCCCGCAAGCAGAACAGGGGGTACCCAGCGCATTATTCTCTACGGTGACCTACATTATTGTAAATTGATTTGCTAGCGAGTCCTGCCGGTGCGAAGGAAAAAATTGAGAAGCATGAATTATACCGCACTCAGATATTAAAACCCATTCATTTGCATGCGCCTGCTCTGCACTACAAGAACAGAGAAGTACTAATTATTCAAAGTTGTTTTAGATCGACAAAAGACGCACGTGTTAATTTTACTCGTGTGAATAAAAAATGGGGGCATAACTGATTTCCATCGAGATATACAACTTGTTCGCTTGCAACCGTCACCTGTAGTTGGTAAAGAAAATTACCATCATAGACTATCAGTAACATGCACAATGCTTGAACCTAGCGCAACGCCCATCGTTCATTGAAAAAGACAATTTGAGTCAATTAGATGCCTTGAATGAACCAGAGCACTCTGAGAGCGCATATCTTTTAATCATTCATGACTTTAAACATTACTAACAACTCCTGTTAATTTCATAAAGATACATTCATAACGTTTTTAGTTGTGCTAACAAGCATGAAATTAAACAGCGACGAACGAACAACAGAACATCACAAAAATTTACTTATTTACTCTTTGTGATGTACCAAACAACTGATGTAAATTTCATAAAAATCCATTCATAACTTTTTGAGTAATGGCATAAATAAAAATGAGATAGACAAACAAACGGATGAACGGATCTTCACCAAAATTTAATCATATGTTAATCGTAACATACTTTACAATCCCTGTAAATTCCGTTAAAATCCGTCCATAAATTTTCGAGTTATCTTGATGACAGACAAACTCGATGGAAACATTACCTCCTTGGCGGAGGTAAAAATATAAAGCATCGAAAGTATGTTAGCTTAAGCCTACCTAGACAATACAGTAGAGAATAAAAAAGGGACATGTAAGAATAACGGAAGCCCAAACAAGGAGGAATAAGCTACGTTGCTAAGGTACAGAGAGACTGCAACAAAAGAAAGAATATCCTAGTGTAATAAAACGCTTCATCTATTTATTTATATATTCATTTTGTGTCCGCATCTTATTGAAACAGATAGGCGAAAAATAGGCCAGGTTGCAGATTTTGTAGTCAAGCTGCATTTCCATGGAGATCGATGATCAAGTTCCAGAAGTTGGCAAAATTGAGATCATTACCCCGTTATTATTTGAATGCATTTCTTGCTTGAAACAGTTCCTTACATCGAAACAACGATGATATTGGCAGCTTCTCTTGTCGCGGCCATGAATCTGATTTTCATAATATCACTTTCTCAATGAATCAGAACATAGGTTTCGTGTCAGTTTCCGACGTATCAATTCAGCTGCCGATCGACAAAGCACAGAAGAAGCGATGATTTTTCATGAGGCAGCAGACACAATTCTTTCAGCTTGCAGTCTTCCTTTGACGAAGAATTTTCGCTTCAAGAGAAAATGGAACTTAAATTTACTGAAGCCATGTCCTTAGGTATCTATGATACGAGGCGGAGAATTAATTTAATTCAGCTAGTGCTTTGTTGCTTGCTAATATAAAAGTTTTCTGTTGTTCTTTTAAGGTGGATTACGATTGTGCTGCTGTAGATGAAATGACATAAAGAACACTCATCTCTTATGAAAATCCTAGTTGGCCTTTGTTGCGTATTCTCGCGATGCATATTAATAACGGAAGTATGTTAAAGGAAGACGTGTCTTTAAAAATTGCTCGCTGTCATTTTGACGGCGAGGGTACTCTACTCTGTATTATAATTCTGCTTGTCCCTCAGTACGACCGTGATAGGGGAAAAATAAGGGTATACCTGAAGTATCCTTGATGCGGCCTGGAATGGGATGAATAGGAGATGGAGTCTAGTTTAATTTCAAGTTGCTACTGCTCGCAGATCTTAGGTAGAAGATTCACTGCCTGAGTCGGAACATTTTTTAACCTTCGTATGCATGATACGGGTCCATGGCATTATAACTGAGGAATAATTCGTTTGTTCTGTAGAATTTTCACTGGTTCCTCCAGTATTAGATAGGTAGCGGAAATTTAGGATGAGACGGGTCTGAGATATCACTGCAGAACCTGCTTTTGTTCAGTGAAATTTCCACAGGATCGAGTAACTACATAAATATTGTATAAGAATAAGGAACAAAATAAAGGAGCAAACTGTGCACGAAAGAAACATGGCCTTCATGCCTAAATAAGAGTATACATACAATACATAGATTGAGCCCTCATGGTGGAACGACTTAAGAAAGGAAGTGTGCGGCAGCGTTCGCACCCACTCGAGAAATGTTATAAAAGCCCATACCACACTTACAGTGATGTTCATCATCGCTGCAGTCGTCGCCGCTGGCATCTAGTGGAGTGAGAGAGATAGCTCTCACTTGCGTAGCCGCATCTCTGGAGAAGAAGTTCCAAGTATAAAAGTATTAAACTTATTTGCCCATCCATACCCTTGATTGGCGTTTCCAGCCGAAGACACCTGCGACTACGATCGAGCCACCGGAGAGCCCACGGTATAACTGGGAAAGTTGATTCATAGAAAGTCAACAGGTTAGGAAAACCAGACCTGCCCTCACCTAACCTACCCGAAGTTAGGGCGGGTGTTAATTCGTCTGAGCCGAAAAAAAATTCGGGTTTCAGAGATATACGGCCTAGAACGTGTAAATTAGGCCCACCGTAATTTTTAGGACAGGGTAAGGTATCTAGAGCTATCTCACTCTAGTACATGCTAGCGGCGGCGACTGCAGCGATAACGAACATCGCTGTAAGTGTGATATGGGCTTTTGTAACATTTTTCGGGGAGGGTGCGAACGCTGCCGCACAGAAAGGCACACTTTGTATACCAAGGTAAAGTGTCCGGGAACACATGCATGTCGGAGCCACTTCTTTTCACTGCGCCGGAAGTTCCCCAGGCTACTAATGACAGGGAGCTAAAGTTTTCAGTTGAATAATTGCTCACAGGAACCCGTAGCCTGGATGCTCACAGATGATTTATTTTTCTGTTGTTGATTGTAACGAAGCGAAAAATTACAATTACCCACTGGCTATATAGTAATACACAGTTTGTTGATAAGATTGGTTGCTTGCTTGGTTGGTTTGTATCTCAGTTTCCATCTGAAGCACATCATATAGATATGAAAAAATTATTTTACTGGTCGTCAAGCTATGGGCCCGTAAATCAGGGAAATTTTTATACCATGCATAAGAACTGAAGATGACAACAGTACCTCTCTCTAAGTGGTAGCATAGATACTAGTTTGTACTTCCTACCCATTGCGAAGACTTTTCTCTTTGAGCTCATGCTGGGCAAATTGAGTGAGAGACAAACTAAGGAAAGAGGAAAGTTTTGCGAAAAATTACCAAGCAGTGTGAAGGAAACGGATGCTCCGTTAAAAACAATTATTTTTGCCGGCATTAAATGACAGTGTTCGTATTTATTTACAAGCTTTTGGCCGTCAGAAATATCTATAACGAAGGAATCTTACATTGATGGTTTTCGCTGATCGTTCTTTCGTCTCCAATTTAGGCAAGAGATGCATTGCAATTACGCCCTTCGATCGATGATATACTCAAGAGAGAGCGCGTGTTGCAGCTCAGCAGAGCAGCCAAAATAGTTCCTATTTAACGGCCAGTCAAACATCTTTCATAATGTGAGCTTATAATTTACTTTATTTGAGCATTGCAGAGGCAAAATAAATGAAAATTTAAAAAAGGAAACAGAAGTGGGTGCGGTCTTATATCCGCGGCCATTTCATATCGTGCAATCACTGTTTAGCAAAACACTTTTGGAATAATTTGAGGGAAGAGATCCTCTGGCAGTCTCGAAGTGTAAAGTGTTGAGGTAAAATTTACTCTTTTTTAAGCAAAAAATGTCATAAAACGAAAAATAAATATTGTACGCTGCCTAAGTGAGAGAAAACCGAATATAGTAATTACGTTGTATCCGAAAAGACCATAAGCCACTGACACTGAAGTTGTCTCTAATTGGGTCAGGATCACCAGCCGGTCGTAATGCCTCGACAAGGATTGTGCGAGTATGACGGGGAAAGTAGAAAATGAGAGGAGGCCGCCAAACGCCGCACCTATGCTCCAAATTTGGAAGCAAGTAAAAAAATCAGGATCCATTGCACTGTTGAGAGATATTTCAGAGATCTTTTGGCATAGATTTCAAATTTAGCTAAGTAAAAACTACATTCACTTTGAGGCTTGCTTACTTCTGTTATTATCTCCAAGCTGGCTTAATTATTGCCTATTCCTTTTTCATCAAAGCGTGTCACACACTATGTTCACTTTTTGATAAGGCCACATAATATACAGCGACCGCTTATATTATGGTGTTTTGATCAACAATAAACGAGCTCTACACAACGTTAACTATACAATGGGGGCTTTGAAATGGCATTCGAGCCTCAGTATTATTTAATAGAGCATCCCACACATGATAATAGAGCACTCAAACAAAGCTTCAAAGAGCGATAAGAAATCATGCAACGAAACGGTGCAATTAGGCTGCGAATACAAAAACCCGCACACGTGTCGGTAACATGTCTTGTGTCTCCCGTACCACGTCTCGGCGACAGCATTATCCAAGTCTTGTCCCCTATAACCGGCCATTGTTGTACGATTTATGTGGCGGTTTATAAAAACAACGCGTGTTGAAAGCAGTGATTACTATCCTGGCACATTTTTTCCTAGAAAATGTTAAGGAAACGCAATCGAAACGCTCTGGGTGGCAACAGACATTCTATTCTTATTAACACATGATCGACAAGACAACATATTATTAACTGACCACGACAAGTTGGAAAATTCCATACAACTTTTAATACAGACTAAAATAATTCACTACTAACTCTAACTCAACTAGTTTCCTGGGAAGATTAATTACGTAGGTACATGACATGCCTGGAGACACACTGCTGCACCATTGTCGTATAACCAAGCAGCCCATTGAGGAAGAAGTTTGCCCCAACGAAGTTCCATGCTATAAAATGGCTTTGATTCCATATGACACAATAATTTGACAACACTTGGCCCCGTACAGACTATGATTCCGGGGCGCGGAGGGCGGACACACACACAACACTGTCACCGACAGCACCGCTATTGCACAGTTGCACTTCTCTCGAAAAATAGCAGAAGCAATGTGGAGACAACACATGAATGTCCTAAAGGCCTAACTAAGGTTCACACAATCAACAAGTTTCTTCTGTGACGAGTGCTCCCCGTAACACTGTCGCTATGGCCCCTCCTTTGTCCTTTGAAGGGAGTTTCAGTTATCTTACCCATTTTTACCCGTAAATTACTCTTATTAAAATCACTAAAACGCACTATAGTCAGTACAGTTTCCGCTTCATTTCAGTGAACTGTAATATTATTGCAAGCTATCACAAAATTTTGAGTGCGGCAGATATCCTTTCGACATTTTAAACAAAATGCTCAGCAAGAAGCAGGCACTCGTCTAATTACCTCAAACAACTCGTTAATTTCAATATGTTAGAAAGCTTTTCACGATTTGACTATTGGTACCGTAACTATGCTACAAATAATTCAGTGCAGCCTGAGCTAAACTGTTTAGAGCTTGGAAAACACTACGATTAACTTATTCATGTATATGCTGTTGAGCTCAGTTCAGTATTCGGCTTTGTTCCACCAGCGCACAGTACGTACTGACAACGGCGATAGTCTTAGCAATAGTTTTGTACGGTGGTCGCAACCAGAACCTAAATAACGCATTTGTAACGTATCCAAGTTGTTGAACGTACCTGGTCTAATCTTACTCTATCTAAGCTACAGTATAGGTACCTACCTTGTCTAATTTTGCTCTAACCTAGCGTACATCGCCCAATCTTAAAATACTTCGTCAAACCGCAACGTACCACGTTTAACCCTAACGTTTCTATAACATTCATCGCCAATACCATCGTTTTGCAAGTAACGTCAGCAGCGCACGCTGCGCGGCGGCAAGCATACACAACCCCAGACGTACAGCAGCACACAAGGGCCACCGAGCACGCCGTCCGGAGGGAGCGCTTGCCCTGGCACCAGCCGGCGCCTCGCGACATCGCCTACATTCTCCGCGCGAC